>JALGQZ010000004.1:54753928-54977611 GCA_023105745.1 Austropuccinia psidii
AAATAGAGCTCTTTTCACTCTGTTTTCCCCTCAGACGCATCAAAAACATTAAATCAATACAATCAAAAAGGTAATTTCTTTATTCTTTATATATAAAACTTATATATTATCAAAGACCAAAGATCATCTTATCATAATCTTCATTCTTGACGTGATTATATCATTTATTTAATTGTTTTTGTTAAAAATCTCTCTAAAATCTCATTTCCACATAAAAATCAAGAATATTTGTAATTTTCTTTATTTTTTATTGTAAATACAATTTGGATAAGTTGCCTTTACAGTATTTGGCTTAAAATATGTCAAAATTATTATATTAATTATTAAAAGTAGGTTATTTCCTCTTATTATAATAATTTTCTCTTTATTATTCTTTTAATAATTCTTTTATTAATATAAATAGTATTTGTATTAATTTATAACTTTAATATTGGTAATATTATTTTTATTAATTGTTTTTTATTAATAAAAAACAATTTTTTACGCCTTTATCATTTATTTGTAACAATAATAAAGTGCCATTAAAGATATTAATTATTTTATATTAATATATTTATTTTATTATATTATATTTCATAATATAGCTTATACTATCATATTTAATTGATAACATAATTATTTTTATACCATAATTATAATAATTGTATATTATCAAAATAATTTTCTTCTTATTTATTTCATTTATAAGGACATTCATACTACAATAAGTAAAATATTAGTAATTTTTACCTATTGTTTCATAGTCAAACCCTACATCATAAGCTTTAACTCTCTCCTGTGTCATCTCAAATACAGTCTTTTGATCAAAGATTCTAAAAAGTGATTTGGCTAGAATTGCCAAGTCTTTCAAGTGTTGCCTATAATAACTGGAAAACCCAAGAAAAGACATCATTTCTTTTTTATTCTGGGGTATTGGCTTAAGTAAAACTGCTGCTACTTTGTTTTTGTCAATACCCAAGCTTAAACCAGAAACTATCAAGGGGCTCTAGTGGAAATACAAGAGTGGCCGGGCACTCAGCAATCAGGGAACTCACTTGGAAGACTCCAAAAGAATAAAGAGTCAAAAATAATAAGAATGAATTCCTCTAAAAGATATGCAGGTACAAGATGAGATGCAAACGAGGAAAGGGAAGCCAAGTGGCCAAAGAGCCAACCAAGTAAGTCCTTAATCACTGTTTCAACCTGCCAAAAAGGAATAATGGAATTAGTAAGGATATGACCACCAAATATCCATTGAGAGGCAAAGAAAGAGAAAGAGAAATGTGCTAAATGACTGACTTAATAATATCAGTATTTGCTTAACTAAAATGAAAAGAAAATATAGATAAAAATAAATCAAAGTATATTAATTAACTGGGGAAAAACCCCCCAGGGTGGAAAGGGTAGCCGGTATATGTGAAAAGCTGGGAGCTTGAGTCCTTCAGGCTGAAAACTGATCTGTATTGATCCTTGAGGCTGTATTGATTGTTTTGGGAATTGATACAGCTGGGTAATATTAAAATTTAATTGGATTGAATGAATTTCCCATTCTTGAAAATGAAATACAGTTCTTGGTGGATCCAGACTGTATTGAAAAGAAGATGGTTGCCAAGATGGATTGAGTGGAGCTTTGACGCTTGACAACTGAATTAATGAACTGAATGAATTGCCTCTTGAATACACCTTGAGAATGAATTGACAGTATTCCTTTGGAAGGACTACTTGGAGTGAGAATAACCAATGACTGCCTGATGGCATCATTGGTCTTTGAGGTTTTGACACTTGCCCTTGAGCTTTGATGAATCCTCTTGATGAGGTGACTGGATGGCCTGGTGGAAAGTTGAAATAACCGGATGATATTGCCGCCAGTGAATAGCTTCTGAAAAAAGATGTTTAATGGTGTATAACACCATATATGGCATTTTGGTTATTGAAGGTTGCAAATGGCCATAAGCCTTTAGAGATGATGCCAGGAGGATATTGGTGAAATTTGGTTTTGGTGGGCTTCAGAGGTGTCAGAGTTTCTTTTGAGGTATTTGGCCATTTTTGGGTTTTTGGCCAAATACAGCTCCTACGGCCTTAAAACTGTATTTGCGCAAAAAGTGCGCAAATCCGCAGAAACTGCATTTAATGCCAAATGCAGCTTCTTGGGCTGTATTTCCCCTGTTGACTGGGAAATACCAAAATTGCCCAAAAGTAGAGAAAGGCCTGATGATGGTGAAGGGCCCAACTTGGGCCCAGATGATAAAATGGCCATAAAAGGCCAAATGAGGTGAGATGGCCAATTCGGCAAATGATGGATATGCTATATTGAAGTCCAAGGGTATGAATTGCCATGGTTGTGACAGTACCCCCCACCTTGAAATGGTGAGCACCTGAGCACCAATACAAGGTGAAGCCTGTTGAGGCTATTGGAAAGATTTTGAGAGAGTGATTCAAGAGGCCTGATTAAGATAAAAAATTTGAAAACTGATATTAAAAATTTGAAATTTGACGCAGGATTTGCTTGATCTTCTTTTGACATTGGCTTCATGATTTGATTTGAATTTTCAAATGAATGAAAAAATTTTGACGTGATAATTGACGTGATAAAAGAAAATTTAAAGTGAAAATAAAATAAAAATAAGGAATGAAAATGAAAATAAGGAAAGAAAAGAAAAGAGAGATGAATTTTGAGGAGGTTACAATCTTGATCACTGATGTTGACAATTGATTTTGAGAATGGCCAAGGACCTGGAAAGAGAAATTTGATTCCAGGTGCTCACAGAGTGGCCAAGGTGATGTTTTGAAAGATTGTAGACCCCTCAGGGAAGTGCACACCAGGAGAGGAACTTACTTTTGGTAATTACCACTCCCGCCAGTGCCATAAAAAGAAAACAACATTGTTGAAGGATTTAATTGAATTGAAACACTTGGAAAGGAAATAAAAGAGTGAATGGTCCATTTGCCCAAATGAAAAATGGCCATAATTTTGGAATTGAATTTTGAAAAGCCCGGCCAAAGATCTGTGTCCAAAATTTGCAAAGTGCTCACAAAGTGGCCAAGGTGATGCTTACAACAAAAGAGTAGAATACCCCTAAAGGTGCATACCAGGAGTGGGACTTACGTTTGGTAATTCCTCTCCCCACCAAGCACCAGAAAAAATCAAGCTCTTGAAGAATTGGGTCCTGGCTTGTCAGGATAGAATGAATGAAAATCTTTGACGATTTCAGGACAATTATTGAAGTTTTCAGTTGGTTCCCAAGTGGATCTTTCCGGGTCTTGACTGAAACCTTTCCATTCCACCAAATACCATAATTTTTCTCTCTTGAGCTTTGAGTCCAGCATTTGAGAGACTTCCCATTCTTCTTCTTCTTCAATGGTTATTGGAGGAGGAGGCTGTTGATGCCTATTTGGGATTGTTGAGGTCTTGACTTGTTTCCAAAAGGGAAATATGGAAAACTGGGTGGATGGACTTCCATTGAGGTGGTAGGCATGAGTAATGACTTTCTTAAAGATTGGAAAAGGACCCATCCATCTTTCAGACAGCTTTTTGGTGGGTCTGGTTAATTTGATGTTCTTGGAAGAAAGCCATACCACCTCACCGGGATTGAAAACAGGTGGACTTGCTCTACTTTTATCTGCATACCTCTTAAACCTGTTTATGGCAACTTCAAGTTCTCTCTTGACATCGTGCTGTACTGATTGGAGTTTTGTTGATAACTTTCCAGCCAGAGTATCTTGAGTGATTTGAACTGAGTCAAAATGAGGATCTTTTCCATAAACAGTGAAAAACGGTGATTGTTTTGTCAAAGAGTGGTCAGAGTTATTGTCGGCAAATTAAGCCATAGGGAGCCAGGTGTTCAAATCATCTTGATGATAAATGACATACATCCAAAGGTACTGTTCTAGTATCTTATTTACCCTCTCTGTCTGTCCATCAGTTTCTGGATGATAAGAAGTTGACAGATCTCTTGAAATTTTGAGCTGCTGACAAAGGTTGGTCCAAAAAGAAGAAACAAAAAGAGAACCTCGATCACTAACAATGCATGAAGGAAGGCCATGCTTTGAAAAAAAATTCTTTATGAATAGATGGGCCAAATCTAATTAAGTTATTGAAGCTATTGTTGGAATAAAAACCACCATTTTTGAGAATCTGTCCACTATGACAAGGATTGAGTCAAAGGAATTGGACAGTGGCAATTGAGTGATGAAATTCATTGAAAGACAAATCCAAGGACCACTTGTAATTGGAAGAGGCTTGAGGAGTCTGAACTTCTTGTGATGAATATTTTTGTTTCTTGAACACTGGTGACTTGATGAGACATACTCCTTGATGAATTGAGTCATGCTGGACCAGTGGAAATCCCGCTTGTAACGTTTGAGAGTCTTCTCTTGGCCAGGGTGTCCAGCTAGAGGAGAGTCATGCCGCTTTGGAAGTATATTGAGTTGAATTGTGGGGTCATTTGGGACCGCCACCCGATCTTTGAAAAGGATAAGTTTGGAAGAGGAATCAAGAGAATAATCTGTGACAGATTTACCTTTACCCAAATCTTCAAGGACACTTCTATATTGAGAATCTTGCCACACTGCCTTCTGAATTGAATCAATCAAATTTGAAAATGAAGCCACCTTGACTGCAAAACACTTTGAGGCTTGAATTTCATCTTGCTTTATTATCTTCTGATAGTTCATTGGATTCTTGCTGATGAAATCTTCCCCCCTCTCTGGGTAAACGTCGTCCCGACGTGACAAGGCATCTGGAAGGGTGGCCAAGCGGCCAGGGCGGTAAGTGATTGAGAAATGGAATTCAGATAAAAATTCAGCCCAGCAGGCTTGATGGCTAGTGAGAATCTTGGAAGACATAAAATATTGAAGAGATGAATGATCAGTGAGAACTTCAAAAGGGGAAGAAATTGAAAGAAGGAAAGCTCTCCAGCGCTTGAGAGCCCAGACTATGCCAAGGAGTTCCTTGTCATGAATCTCATAATTGAGCTCAGCTGGGAGAAGCTTGCGGCTATCAAATGCAATGGGATGGTTTCCTGAGTCAGAGACCTGACTCAGTACAGCACCCAAGGCATAATCTGATGCATCGGTCTCTACAATGGTGGGTAGAGAAGGATTGGAGCGGTGGTGAATGCCTCTTTGAGGTGATGAAACTGTCTAAGAGCTTCCTCATTGAGGGGAAAACGGGAATCTTTCTTGAGGAAACTTGTGAGTGAACTAATCTTCTTTGAATAATTCTTGATGAAACGGCAGTAGAAATTGGAAAAGCCAAGGAATGATTGAAGAGCCTTGAGGTTTCTTGGAGGTGGCCAATTGAGAATTTGCTGGACTGTTGCTTGGTCCATCTTGAGGCCCTCAGAAGAAACAACATAACCTAAATACTCTACACTAGAAACATGGAATAGGCATTTGGATGCCTTAGCAAAAAGGTTATTGGCTCTGAGTCTGGAAAGAACAGTGGACACATGAGTGACATGTTCTTCTTTAGATTTGGAAAAGACCATAATTTCATCCAAATAAACCACAACATAAACATCAAGATTATCATAAAAAATATTATTGACAAGATTTTGAAAAGAAGCAGGAGCATTGGTAAGCCCAAATGGCATAACCAAGTACTCATAACTACCATATTTGGTTCTAAACCAAGTCAAATGTTCATCACCTTCCTTGATTCTGAGAAGGTTATATGCACCCACAAATCAGTCTTGGAGAAGATAGAAGAACCATTGAAAACAGTGAGAAGCTGATTCATAGGAAGAACAGGATACTTGTTCTTCCTAGTAACAGCATTGAGTTTGCGGTACTCAACACACAAACGGAGGCCACCATCTTTCTTTTTGACAAAAAGAACAGGTGCTCCTGTTTAAGAGGAGCTTGGTCGGATGAAACCTTTGTCTACATTCTCTGAAATGTAGGCCCTGAGTGTATCTGACTCTTGCTTTCATAAAGAGTAAGTCACCCCAACTGGAGGTAGAGACCCCTCCAGCTCGATATGATGATCACAGGCACGGTGAGGAGGAGGTTTCTCTGCTTTCACCTTGGAGAATACACCCAGGTATTGGTGATAAACAGAACAAACAACCTTCATCACGGTTTCTATTTCTTCTGTCTCTTCCTCTTCATCCCACAACTCCTCCAGGGAGGAAGGTCCATATTCCCAAAAAAGAAGTGAAGTGAAGATACAAAATTATCTTCTCCAACATCTTGAATCTCTTTGAAAACTTCATCTCTAGATGATATTAAGGACTGTGGGGAATTAGGGGAAGGAATATGGACAGAAGATGGAAATGATGGTGTTCTAGAATCACCAACCAGAGCTGCACATGATTTGGCAGAAGAAAGGTGATTACTGAAAGATTTTGAAGGATCTTAATAGTCCTTATGATCAGAATTAAAGGTGATCAGCAATTGCCTCCAATCAATAAGCGGATTAAAATGATTAAGAAAAGCAAAGCCCAATATGAGGTCTTCTCCCTTGGGATTATCAATGACTAAAAAGTCCCATTCAAAGCTTAGGAAGGAAGGGAGCTCAACCATATATTTAGTATGGTGAGTCACAAATAAAGAAGGAGACTCAGAGGAGTCTAAAATGATGAGGGGAATCTTCTCTGGAAGCTCTGAAATAGTAAATGAATACTTGTGAACAAACTGCTTTGCAATAAATGAATTGTTAGCACCAGAATCAATGAGAATACTGTGAAAAACATCAGAAAGAGAAGAAAAAACCAAGAATTTAAGAGAATTCTCGAAACCAGTATTCAGAATGCACAATTGTGCTCTGGATGGAAAACAGTGAAGACCATTGAACACAACATGGTCTTCACTCAGGCTTTTACCTGGCTGGGAAATTTGCCTGATGGTTGGGTAAGCTTGTTTTGAGGCCTTTTGAAACAGGACTCAAGACTATGCTTCCCACCACAATAGGTACAAAGACCCTCCTTGAGTCTTCTTTCCTTTTCAGAATTTTTTAACTTGAAATCTTGATTCAATAAAGAAGAATGGGGCTTGTCCCTCTTCTGAAAATTCTTCTTCTTTTCACTTGAACTTGAAGAATTTTGAGGATGAGTGTAACTTCACTTTGAGGCTTCTGGCTTCTTCTCTTGATTATGGCTCTTTTCATTTTGCCTCTCATGGTACCTGGTATCAAGTTCCAGGGTAACGTCCATTAAGTCTTGAAGAGAGTCAATTCTTGAAGGATGGGAGGCCAATTGATCCAAAATTCTGGATGGCAATCCCTTCCTGAAATGATGGATGAGAGCTCTTTCACCCCAATCCCCAATTCTTGAGACTAAACATCTGAAATCAGCAATGTATAAGGATACATTCCCACCTTCTTTCATTCTTAAAGAATCCAACTCGGCTTCTGCTTTTCTGACTTCATTCGGATCCCCAAACAAAGTGAACAGTTGGGATTCAAACAGTTTCCAAGAGTTGAGAAGGTAATTTGAATCTTGATTGGTGAGATTGGAAAGATAAGGCTCAATCCATTTTTCAGCCCTGCCAATGAGAAATGAAGTGGCATAAAGGACCTTCTTTCTGTCTTCAGAGAAGTTTGCCGGATCATTATGAAAAATTAAGTGACAAGACTGAATAAAGCTTCTGACCTTGAATGGTTGAGTCCCATCAAAGCATTCTGGTGCCTTCATAGATGGAGTCTTGAAGGCCGGTGGTCTCGATGAATCAGAAGATGAAGCTGCTTGATGATTGGCCATAATCTGAATCATTTGCTGCATAATGGCCAATAAAGATGGTTCAGACTGATTAGACTGGGCTAGAGTTGGCCCTCAAGTACCTTGGGATGCCTCCACAGGAGTAGGGACACCTTCAGTACCATCAGACTCTTCCTCTTCCACAGAATTCTCCTCCTCCTCTTCACCATCTTCACCTGGAACTTTGGAAATGGTCCTTGAAAGTCCTGGGAATCCGCCAACGACTCCTGAGACTGAACATGATCTTCTTGGAACTCTTCCTTCCTTCCTGGATGGTGCTGCTCCTTCCATGCGGGTCCTCTATCTAATTGGGCCCTCAGTTGAGGAACTGCTGGGGTGCCATCTAGAGGAGCTCTTGGAGTTGGAGTGAGAACAGCTTGAGCTCTGGCCTGAGATCTTGTCTGTCTTGCTGGAGGTGAATGTTGAACGGGCATTATTTCAGGAATAAGATTTAAATAAATGAATTAAAATCAAAATTTGCTTGAAGTGAAAAGATTCAACAATCAAATCTTGAGGAAAATCAATGAATCAAATGAAAATCTTCAAGTATGCCAATAAATAAAAATCAAGTGAAGTCTTGAACTCAAAATCAAATCAATGTCTTGAAGAATCAATGAATAAAAATGAAATCTTGAGGTAAATCAATCAATCAAAAATCAAATGAAAGCTTCAATTCAACAAGTCAAATGTCAAATCAATCAAATCAAAATTTTGCAAAATCAATCAATCAATCAAAGGAGTTCTTGAGGGAAAGTCAATATATGTCAAATTTCTTGATTTGAAAAATCAGCAAAATCAATAAAATCTTCAGGTCAATCAATTTTCTTGAGGTCAATATCAAATATGTCAAATCAATCAATCAATCAATCAAAATCAAGTGAATTCTTCTTTACAAACCAAAATTCTTGAAGAATGAATCAATCAGGAATCATGATGTGAAGAATGTGTCTGAATATCTTGATGAAAAAATTTGAAAATCAAAGAAAATCAAGATGACGCCTGAATTATGAATGAAATGAAAATTTGATGAGTTGAAAAATATTTTAAAAAGAATAACAAAAATAAAAATGGGTCAGCTTTCAATTTTCAAAATGAAGAATGAATGAAAGAAAATTGAGAGGTGATGATGAATCATTAGGTTGATAAGCGTAAAAGAATCATAATTTCAATGAAATGAGTGAATGAAATTATAGAGAAGGAATGAACAAAATGAAAAAGAAATTATGAGTAAATTAATATAATGTCACAGGGGCTCTAGTGGAAATACAAGAGTGGCCTGGCACTCAGCAATCAGGGAACTCACTGGGAAGACTGCAAAAGAATAAAGAGTAAAAAATAATAAGAATGAATTCCTCTAAAAGATATGCAGGTACAAGATGAGATGCAAATGATGAAAGGGAAGCCAAGTGGCCAAAGAGCCAACCAAGTAAGTCCTTAATCACTGTTTCAACCTGCCAAAAATGAATAATGGAATTAGTAAGGATATGACCACCAAATATCCATTGACAGGCGAAGAAAGAGAAATAGAAATGTGCTAAATGACTGAATTAATAATATCATTATTTGCTTAACTAAAATGAAAAGAAAATATAGATAAAAATAAATCAAAATATATTAATTAACTGGGGAAAAACCCCCCAGGGTGGAAAGGGTAGCCGGTATATGTGAAAAGCTGGGAGCTTGAGTCCTTCAGGCTGAAAACCGATCTGTATTAATCCTTGAGGCTGTATTGATTGTTTTGGGAAGTGATACAGCTGGGTAATATTGAAATTTAATTGGGTTGAATGGATTTCCCATTCCTGAAAATGAAATACAGTTCTTGGTGGATCCAGACTGTATTGAAAAGAAGGTGGTTGCCAAGATGGCTTGAGTGGAGCTTTGACGCTTGACAACTGAATTAATGAACTGAATGAATTGCCTCTTGAATAAACCTTGAGAATGACGTGACAGTATTCCTTTGGAAGGAATACTTGGAGTGAGAATAACCAATGACTGCCTGATGGCATCATTGGTCTTTGATGTTTTGACACTTGCCCTTGAGCCTTGATGAATCCTCTTGATGACATGACTGGATGGCCTGATGGAAAGTTGAACTAACCAGATGATATTTCCGCCAGTGGATAGCTGCTGAAAAAAGATTTTTAATGGTGTATAACACCATATATGGCATTTTGGTTATTGGAGGTTGAAAATGGCCCTAAGTCTTTAGAGATGACGCCAGGAGGATAATGGTGAAATTTGGTTTTGGCGGGCTTCAGAGGTGTCAGAGTGTCTTTTGAGGTATTTGGCCATTTTTGGTTTTTTGGCCAAATACAGCTCATACAGCCTTAAGACTGTATTTGCGCAAAAAGTGCACAAAAGTGCGCAAAAATGTGCAAATGCGCAGAAACTGCAATTAAAGCCAAACACAGCTTCTTGGGCTGTATTTACCCTGTTGACTGGGAAATACCAAAAATTGCCCAAAAGTAGAGAAAGGCCAGGAAAGGCCTGATGATGGTGAAGGGCCCAAGTTGGGCCCACATGATGAAATGGCCATAAAAGGCCAAATGAGGTGAGATGGCCAATTCGGCCAATAATTTATGGATATGGCAAGTTGCCATATATTGGATGTGGCCTGGATATGCCATATTGAAGTCCAAGGGGATGAATTTCCATGGTTGTGACAGAACCAACATGTCCTAATGCTTTGAGTTCTTCAAAGCCAAAATTGCATTTCTTAAGTGAAATTTTCATGTTCACTTCTGCAACCTTGTGAAGTAATCTTGCAAGTCTTTCAAGATGCAAAGACCATGAATCAGAACATATGACAATATCATAAATATAAATGATAAGCCATCCTTTAGACAAATCTGTGAGAAAGATGGTATTCAGCATTCTTTGATAATGGGTGTCACAACCATGAGTTTGACCCTCTTCCTTGATGGTTGCGGCAATCCAACCTGGAGCCAAGTTGGGGCCAATTGGTCACGTCATTTTTTTATGGCCAATTGGCCCCCTTGGGTGTTCCATGGCGCCCACGCCATAACACTTTCCAATGGCCACTCTATGGCCTCAGGCCATATCCTGCCGTCATTGGTCCTTTTGGCCAATTCCCACTTCAGCATTCCCCAGGCCTTCATCTTTGACTTTGGTCCTGGGGGTCATTTTGTCTTCTAGGGGCCTCCAAGCCCCCTAGCCATCATCCTAGGATTCAGGGCCACCCCTTTCATTAATGGGGTTTTGGCCTAAATGGCCTTTTTGGGCCATTTAGGCCCCCTACGGCTCCTACGGCCCGTGGGCCTTGATTCACAGTCCACGGTCCATAGGCCATTTAGGCCCCTTTTGGCCTCATTCAATGAGGCCAAAAGGGGCCAGCCAGGTGGGTCCCAAACCACAATTGGGCCCACCTGAGCCATTTTTTGCCACCAGTTCCTTGGACCCAAAAGTGACCAGAAACCTCATGGACACCATTTTGGCCATAAATCCCGTAGGACCCAATTTTGGCCATGGACCACCATGGACCAATAGTCCAGCCATGGCCTCTGGCAACCACCAGAGGTCACCACATCAGCTCAGTCCGCCTTTTGCCTCAACTCCAGGGGATTTCTTCCTTTCCTCCATACCATCCGTACTCAAGGTTGCAGGCATGGTGCATATATGGTATTATCTACCATTATGCACCATTTTTGCTCAGCAATCCAATGGTGACGTTCTCAGGATCCAATTCCACCTTTCCAAATCAAGGTCTCAAATCCCAACGCCCATTTCGAAGGAGGATTAATCAGCTCATCAGTCTGACAAGTTATGGCAGCAATCAGAAGACTCTTCAAGGATCCCAACCACCTGTATCTGCAGGAGTTGGGTTGGCATAATTCATTCAGGATTATTCAAGGGCAATTCTCAAGAGGTATTACATCATTTCAATCAGTTGTCAAGGCATCAAGTATTCAATACTCCTTTGGACAACTCAATTCATCCGTACAGGCCTCATTCACTCAACCTGTATGGTCTTGGCCCAATTGGGCCATTTCATATTCCACTGTGGGAATTCCATCACACAGTTCAGATTTCAAGATGGCCAGAACTGTATTTCCCGATCCGGACAATACAGCCATTGCTCCACCTTCCAGGATCAATCTTTCAGTTTTCACATATACCAGCTACTTTTCATCACCTGGGGACTTTTTCCCCAGTTAATTACTATATTGGATTTATTTTTATCCTTATTTTCTTTCACCTTATTAAAGTTAATACTGATAATCTTAAGTCAGTCATTAGCACCTTTTCTCTTTGCTTTCCTCGCCTGTCAGTGGATATTGGTGGTCATATCCTTTGCTAATTCCACTGTTTTTTCTGGCCGGTTGAAACAGTCAATTGAGGATTCACTTGGTTGGCTCCTTGGCTTTTGGCTTTATTATATCTTAGGCCTTTGGCTTCATTCTTATTACTCTTTGTTATGTTTGGCATATTTGTCCTTTCCCTTATTCCTGCTTAAGAAATATATTCTGTAGTATTTCTTATCATCTTTTGGAGCCCTCCAAGTGAGTTTGTGATTCCTGAGTGCCAGGCCCTCTTGCTTCCATAAGAGCCCCTGTGACATTATATTAATTAACTCATAATTTCTTTTCATTCTATTCCTTCATTCATCGAAATTATGACTCTTTAACGCTTATGAATTTAATGATTCTTTGTCACCTCTCAATTTTCTCTCATTCATTCTTCATTCTGAAAATTGAAAGCTGACCCAACTTTTATTTTCTGTTACCTTTTTCATCTTAATCTTAATTATCAATCTCATTTTTCTTTTTCCTTCATCCAACGTATTATCATTTGATTCTCAGATTATTCATCAAATTGTTCAGACACGTTCTTCATATCAGGATTCACTTTGATTTTATTCCTCAAGAATTTTGATTTTCAGGAAGAATTCACTTGATTATTGATTTGATTGACTGATTTGACATAATTGATATTCACTTCAAGATAATTGATTGACCTGAAGATTTTTCATCGATTTTGCAAAATTTCACATCAAGATTTTGACTCAAGAATTCATTTGACTGATTCATTTTCACTGCAAGATTTCATCTATTGATTTATTGATTGATTTGAGTGACTTCAAGATTTTTCATTGATATTAATTTTGACTTCAAGACTCATTTGATTTGATTGATTGATGTAATTGAAGATTTTCATTGATTCATTGATTTTTTCCTCAAGATTTGATTTGATTTGATCCTCAAGACTATTTTGGTTTTGCCTCAAGTTTTTATTCAAGTTTTGATTCAGGTTATTTTAATTTTATTCTTATTCAATCATGCCACTCCAACATTCACCTCCTGCATGACAGACCAGATCTCAGGCTCAAACTCAAGCTGTTCTTACTCCTACTCCAAGAGTTCCTCTTGACGGCACCCCAGCAGTTCCTCAACTGAGGGGCCAATTAGATAGAGGACTCCGCGTGGAAGGAGCAGCACCATCCAGGAAGGAAGGAAGAGGGCCAAGAAGATCAATGTCTTTATCAGGAGTGGTGGGCAGATTCCCAGGATTTTCAAGAACCAGTCCCAAGGTTCAAGGTGAAGATGGTGAAGAGGAGGAGGAGAATTTTGTGGAAGAGGAAGAGTCTTATGGTACTGAAGGTGTTCCTGCTCCAGTGGGGGCATCTCAAGGTACTGGAGGACCAACTCTAGCCCAGTCAAATCAGCCTTCCTCTCATCAATCTGAGCCCTCTTTATTGGCCATTATGCAGAAAATGACTCAGAGTATGGCCAATCTTCAAGCAGCTTCTTGGTCTGATTCATCAAGACCACCAGCCTTCAAGACTCCATCTATGAAGGCACCAGAATTCTTTGATGGGACTCAGCCCTTCAAAGTCAGAAGCTTTATTCAGTCATGCCAGCTTATCTTTCATAATGATCCGGCAAACTTCTCTAAAGACAGGAAGAAGGTTCTTTATGCCACTTCATTTCTTATTGGCAGGGCTGCAAAATGGATTGAACCTTATCTTTCTAATCTCACCAATCAAGACTCAAGTTATCTTCTCAATTCTTGGCCATTGTTTGACTCCCAACTCTTCACTTTATTTGGGGGCCTGAATGAAGTCAGAAAAGCTGAAGCAGAGTTGGATGGCCTTAGAATGACAGAAGGTGGCCATGTTTCACTATACATAGCCAATTTCAGGAGTTTGGTTTCAAGAATCGGGGATTGGGGAGAAAGAGCTCTCATCCATCATTTCAGGAAGGGATTGCCATCCAGGATTTTGGATCAATTGGCCTCCCATCCTTCAAATATTGACTCTCTTCAAGACTTAATGGACGTTACCCTGGAACTTGATACCAGGTACCATGAGAGGCAAAAGGGGAAGAATCATCATCAAGAAAAGAAGCCTGAAGCCTCAAAGTCAAGTTCTTCTCATCTTCCAAATTCTTCAAGCTCAAGTCACAAGAAGAAGAATTTTCATGCTCAAAAGCAGGACAAGCCCCACTCTTCCTTGTTGAATGAGGACTTCAAGTTGAAAGGTTCTGAAAAAGAAAGAAGAATCAAGGAGGGCTTGTGTACCTATTGTGGTGGGAAGCATAGTCTTGAGTCTTGTTTCAAGAGACCTCAAAACAAGCTTTCCCAACCGTCAGGCCAATTTCCCAGCCAGGGAAAAGCCTGAGTGGAGACCATGTTGTGTTCAATGGTCTTCACAGGTTTCCATCCAGAGAACAATTGTGCATTCTGAATACTGGTATCAAAAATTCTGTTAAATGTTTTGTTTTTTCTTCTCTTTCTGATGTTTTTTACAGTATTCTCATTGATTCTGGTGCTACACACTCATTTATCTCAAAGCAGTTTGTTCACAAGTACTCATTGACTACGTCAGAACTTCCAGAGAAGATTCCCCATATCATTCTTGACTCCTCTGAGTCTCCTTCCTTATTTGTGACTCACCATACTAGATCTATGGTTGAGCTCCCTTCTTTCCCAAGCTTTGAATGTGACTTTTTAGTCATTGATACTCCCAAGGGAGAAGACCTCATATTGGGCTTTGACTTTCTCAATCATTTCAATCCTTCTATTGATTGGAGGCAAGGGCTGATCATTTGGACTATTCTGATCCTTCTAATTCTTTCCGTAATGACTTTTCTTCTGCCAAATCATGTGCAGCTCTGGTTGGTGATTCTAGAACACCATCATTTCCGTCTTCTGTCCATATTCCTTCACTTAATTTCCCACAGTCATTACTATCTCCTAGAGCTGAAGTCTTCAAAGAGAGACAAGATGATGGAGAAGATAATTCTGTATCTTCACTTCACCTCTTATTTGGGAATATGGACCTTCCTCCTTCATCTTATCATGACTCCCTGGAGGAGTCTTGGGATGAAGAGGAAGAGCCAGAAGAAGTAGAAACCGTGATGAAGGTTGTTCCTTCTGTCTATCACCAATATTTGGATGTATTCTCCAAGGTGAAAGCAGAAAAACCTCCTCCTCACCATGCCTGTGATCATCACATCAAGCTGGAGGGGTCTCTACCTCCAGTTGGGGTGATCTACTCTTTATCCAAACAAGAGTCAGATACACTCAGGGCCTACATTTCAGAGAATGTAGAGAAAGGTTTTATCTGGCCAAGCTCCTCTTCAAAACGAGCACCTGTCCTCTTTGTCAAAAAGAAAGATGGTGGCCTTTGTTTGTGTGTTGATTACCGCAAACTCAATGCTGTTACTAGGAAGAACAAGTATCCTGTTCCTCCTAAGAATCAGCTGCTCAATGTCTGTAATGGTTCTTCTAGCTTCTTCATGATTGATTTGCGTGGTGCATATAATCTGCTCAGAATCAAGGAGGGTGATGAACATTTGACTTGCTTTAGAACTAAATATGGCAGTTATGAGTACTTGGTTATGCCATTTGGCTCACCAATGCTCCTGCTTCCTTTCAAAATCTTGTCAATGATATCTTTCAAGATCTTCTCGATGTTCATGTTGTGGTTTATTTGGATGACATTATGGTCTTTCCCAAATCTGAGGAAGAACATGTCACCCATGTGTCCACTGTTTTTTCCAGACTCAGAGCCAATAACCGTTTTGCTAAGGCATTCCAATGCCTGTTTCATGTTTCAAGTGTGGAGTATCTTGGGTATGTAGTTTCTTCTGAAGGCCTCAAGATGGACCAAGCAAAAGTCCAGCAGATTCTAAATTGGCCGCCTCCAAGAAACCTCAAAGCTCTTCACTCCTTCCTTGGCTTTGCCAACTTCTACCACCGTTTCATCAAGAATCATTCAAAGAAGATCAGTTCACTCACCAGTTTCCTCAAGAAAGATTCCTGTTTTCCCCGCAATGAGGAAGCTCTCAGTCAGTTTCACCAACTCAAAGAGGCTTTCACCACCGCTCCAATCCTTTCCCACTTCAATCCTTCTCTACCCACCATTGTAGAGACAGATGCATTGGATTATGCTTTGGGTGCCGTACTGAGTCAGGCCTCTGACTCAGGAAAACATCCCATCGCATTCAACAGCCGCAAACTTATCCCAGCAGCGCTCAATTATGAAATTCATGACAAGGAACTCCTTGGAATCGTCTGGGCTCTCAAGCACTGGAGGGCTTTTCTTCTTTCACTGTCTTCCCCTTTTGAAGTTCTCACCGATCACTCCTCCATGCAATACTTCATGACCTCTAAAGTACTCACTAGCTGTCAAGCCCGTTGGGCTGAATTCCTGTCTGAATTTCATTTCTCAATCACTTACTGCCCTGGCCGCCTAGCTACTCTTCCGGATGCCTTATCAAGTCGGGACGACGTTTATCTGGAGAGGGGGGAGGATTTCATCAGCAAGAATCCAATGAATCTTCAGAAAATCATTAAGCAAGATGAAGTTTGACCCTCAAAGTTTTTTGCAGTCAAGGTGAAATCTTTTTCAAATTTGATTGATTCAATCCAGAAGCAATTATGGCAAGACCCTCAGTAGAGAAGTATCCTTGAAGATCTGGGTAAAGGTAAATGTGTCCAAGATTATTCTCTTGATTCCCCTTCCCAACTCCTTCTCTTCAATGATCGGGTGGTAGTCCCAAATGACTCCACAATTCAACTCAGTTTTCTTCAAAAGCGTCACGATTCTCCTCTAGCTGGCCACCCTAGACAAGAGAAGAATCTCAAATTTGTCAAGTGGGATTTCCACTGGTCCGGCATGACTCAATTTATCAAGGATTGTGTTTCGTCCTGTCAACAGTGCTCAAGAAACAAGAATATTCACCATAAGAAGTTTGGATTCCTCAAACCTCTTCCAATTCCAAATGGTCCTTGGATTTGTCTTTCAATGGACTTCATCACTCAACTGCGGCTGTCCAATTCCTTTGATTCAATCCTGGTCATAGTGGACAGATTCTCAAAAATGGTGGGTTTTATTCCAACAATGTCTTCAAACACTTCCCTGGATTTGGCCGATTTATTTATCAAGAATTTTTTTTCAAAGCATGGCCTTCCGTAAAGCATTGTTAGTGATCGAGGTTCTCTTTTTGTTTCTTCTTTTTGGACCAACCTTTGTCGCAGCTCACGATTTCAAGAGAGCTGTCAACTGCTTATCATCCAGAAACTGATGGACAGACAGAGAGGGTAAATCAGATACTAGAACAGTATCTTTGGATGTATGTCAGTTATCATCAAGCTGATTGGAACACCTGGCTCCCCCTGGCTGAATTCGCCTAAAATAATTCTGATCACTCTTCAACCAAGCAATCCCCGTTTTTCACTGTTTATGGAAGAGATCCACAATTTGATTCAGTTCACATCACTCAGGATACTCCTGCTGGAAAGTTATCAACAAAACTCCAATCAGTACAGCAAGATGTCAAGAGAGAACTTGAAGCTTCCATAAACTGGTTTAAGAGGTATTCAGATAAAGGTAGAGCAAGTCCACCTGTTTTCAATACCAGTGACATGGTATGGCTTTCTTCCAAGAATATCAAATCAACCAGACCCACCAAAAAACTATCCAAAAGATGGTTGGGTCCTTTTCCAATCTTGAAGAAAGTCAGTTCTCATTCTTACCACCTCGAGCTTCCATCTCAATGGAAATCCGTCCACCCAGTCTTCTATATCTCCCTTCTGGTACCAGTCAAGACATCAACAATCCCAAATCGGCATCAAGAGCCTCCTCCTCCAATTACCATTGAAGAAGAACGGGAATGGGAAGTCTCTCAAGTACTGGATTCAAAGCTCAAGAGGAGAAAGTTATGGTATCTGGTGGAATGGAAAGGTTTCAGTCAATACCCAGAAAGATCCACTTGGGAACCAGCCAAAAACCTCAAGAATTGTCCTTATCTTGTCAAAGATTTCCATTCTTTGTATCCTGACAAGCCAGGACCCAATTCTTCAAAAGCTTGATCTTTTATGGTGCTTGGTGGGGAGAGGAATTACCAAAAGTAAGTCCCACTCCTGGTATGCACCTTTAGGGGTATTCTACTCCTCTTTGTTGTAAGCATCACCTTGGCCACTTTGTGAGAACTTTGCAATTTGGACACAGATTTGTTGGTCTGGCTTTCAACATCAATTCCAAAATGATGGCCATTTTTCACTTGGGCAAATGGACCCTTCACATTCATTTTCCTTTCCAAGTTTTCCAGTTCAAGACATTCCTTCATCAAATTTATATTCTTATTTATGGCACTGGCGGGATTGGCAACTTCTAAAAGTAAGTTCCTCTCCTGGTGTGCACTTCCCTGAGGGTCTACAATCTTTTCAAAACATCACCTTGGCCACTCTGTGAGCACCTGGCATCAAATTTGTTTATTCCAGGTCCTTGGCCACTTTCAAATCAACCTTCAAATTTTGTGATGAAGATTGGATCCCCCTTCAAAATTTTGCTTTTATTTTATTTTATTTTCCTTTTCTGTTTCTTTATCTTTACTTTTCTTTAAAATTCTTTTATTTTAATCTTTATGCCAAAATTCTACGTCAAATTCAATCCTGCAACATTTTCAAAGCCAAATGTCAAGAGAAGACTGTGTCAACCTCAATTCATAAGCCAACATTATTATCAGTTCAAAATTTTCTTTTCAAGATCAAAATACCTCTGGAACCCCTCTGTCCAATCCATCTCAACAACCTCAACAGGCTTCTACCTTATCTTGGTGCTCAGGAGCTCACCATTCAAGGTAGGGGGGTACTGTCACAACCACGAGTTTGACCCTCTTCCTTGATGGTTGCGGCAATCCAACCTGGAGCCAAGTTGGGGCCAATTGATCACGTCATATCTTTTATGGCCAATTGGCCCCCTTGGGTGTTCCATGGCGCCCACGCCATAACACTTTCCAATGGCCATTCTATGTCCTCAACCATCTTTTATGGCCTCAGGCCATATCCTGCCGTCATTGGTCCTTTTGGCCAATTCCCACCTCACCAGTCCCCAGGCCTTCATCTTTGACTTTGGGCCTGGGGGGTCTTTTTGTCTTCTAGGGGCCTCCAGGCCCCCTAGCAATCATCCTAGGATTCAGGGCCACCCCTTTCATTATGGGGGTTTTGGCCTAAATGGCCTTTTTGGGCCATTTAGTCCCCCTACAGCTCCTACGGCCCGTGGGCCATGATTCATGGTCCACGGTCCGTGGTGCGTAGGCCAATGAGGCCAAAAGGGGCCAGCCAGGTGGGTCCCAAGCCACAATTGGGCCCACCTGAGCCATTTTTGGCCACCAGTTCCTTGGACCCAAAAGTGACCAGAAACCTCATGGACACCATTTTGGCCATAAATCCTGTAGGACCAAATTTCGGCCATGGACCACCATGGACCAATAGTTCAGCCATGGCCTCTGGCAACCACCAGAGGTCACCAGATCAGCTCAGTCCATCTTTCCCCTCAACTCCAGGGGATTTCTTCCTTTCCTCCATACCATCCGTACTCAAGGTTGCAGGCATGGTGCATATATGGTATTATATACCATTATGCACCAATTTTGCTCAGCAATCCAATGGTGACGCTCTCAGGATCCAATTCCACCTTTCCAAATCAAGGTCTCAAATCCCAACGCCCATTTCGAAGGAGGATTAATCAGCTCATCAGTCTGACAAGTTATGGCAGCAATCAGAAGACTCTTCAAGGATCCCAACCACCTGTATCTGCAGGAGTTGGGTTGGCACAATTCATTCAGGATTATTCAAGGGCAATTCTCAAGAGGTATTACATCATTTCAATCAGTTGTCAAGGCATCAAGTATTCAATACTCCTTTGGACAACTCAATTCATCCGTACAGGCCTCATTCAATCAACCTGTATGGTCTTGGCCCAATTGGGCCATTTCATATTCCACTGTGGGAATTCCATCACACAGTTCAGATTTCAAGATGGCCAGAACTGTATTTCCCGATCCCGAAAATATAGCCATTGATCCACCTTCCAGGATCAATCTTTCAGTTTTCACATATACCAGCTACTTTTCATCACCTGGGGACTTTTTACCCAGTTAATTTATATATTGGATTTATTTTTATCCTTATTTTCTTTTACCTTATTAAAGTTAATACTGATAATATTAAGTCAGTCATTAGCACCTTTTCTCTTTTATTTCCTCGCCTGTCAGTGGATATTGGTGGTCATATCCTTTACTAATTCCATTGTTCTTTCTGGAAGGTTGAAACAGTGAAGTGAGGATTCACTTGGTTGGCTCCTTGGCTTTTGGCTTTTTCATTTATCTTAGGCCTTTGGCTTCATTCTTATTACTCTTTGTTATCTTTGGCATATTTTTCCTTTCTCTTATTCCTGCTTAAGAGATATATTCTATAGTATTTCTTATCATCTTTTGGAGCCCTCCAAGTGAGTTCTTGATTCCTGAGTGCCAGGCCCTCTTGCTTCCATAAGAGCACCTGTGACAATGGGATAGAGCATTTTTAATGCCAAATGGCATTGTAAGATACTCATAAATACCACAGTGAGTGATAATTCTTAGTAATTTCTTAGCTTTAGGCGTCAAAACATTCTGATGGAAACCTTTCAATCCATCCATTGATGTTATATACTTGGCTTTAGACAATTGAGTCAAGGTTTCTTGAATTCTAGGTATTGGATACCTATCTGGAACTGTGTAGGTATTCAATGCTCTGAAATCTCCAACCATTCTTGACTTGTCATTATTCCGGGCAATAATAACAGTTGTTGTTACTTCAACTTCCTCATTATGGCCTACTTTCCTTAGTACACCAAGTTGGATTAACCTTTGGATATGTTTCTCCAAGGCTTCTCTAGCTCTGGGACTGTCTGGATAAGCTGGTCTTCTAAGTACTGGAGGATATGGCCTGTCAATATTAAGAGTAATCTCAACTTCATGTCCCCTTATAGCACCTAATGGTTCATTATCAGAGGCAAATGCCTTATTGTATGTGTATAACACATTAATAAGTTCATTCCTCATTTTTGGTGATAAGAATGGATTATTTTGTGCTTCAACAAGTTGATTAGACACAAATTCATCTTTCTAAGTATCTTTAACAGAAGATACTACAGATATTTATTTTGGCATATTGGACAAAGCAAATTTTTGTCTTTTATTTTCCCCAATTGTGAAATATCTGTCTTTGTGGTTATTTATGTCAATACCATAAATATTTAAGTAATCATTTCCAAGAATGATGTGCTGAGATGTGCAATTATCCCTTACCACAATCTCAGTTTTCATCCTCACACTTCCTTCTGGGTGTGGAAATACAAGATCAGTCTCTAATATACCCAAGGGGTACATATTGTTACTGGCACTACTAACTTGCACACCTTCTATTGGTAATAGATGGATTTTCCATGCAGGAAGTATAACCTGGAGATAATTTTTGCCCACAAAAGTGCAAAATGCCCCTGTATCCAAATTTACTTTGGCTTCAATATCACTCATCAAAACTCATGTGATACAGGATGCTCCAGCAGTGTAACCTTTTCCTTTAGCATGTTTTTTTTACACATTCTGGCATCTTGTATATCAATCAGGTTTCAGCAATCCTCACTGTACTGGGGCAAGTGGGTATGGACTTCTGTGACCTCAAAGAAAGCCGTAATGTTTTCAATCGGATAGTCCTCCACTGGTGTATCCTCAGAAACTGAAGAATCTTGATCAGATTCCTCTTTCTCTTCAGTACACTGAATTCCTTCAATGACTTGAACTTCATTGATTTTTGTCTTTTTGGTGCAGTTTTTTGCTAAATGTGAAGTACTTCCACATTTATGACACTTCAAGACAGGTCTTTCTGGTATTTTATCCTCTCTGGGAATATTTGGGACCATCTTGGATTCCATAGGGACTCTAGTCCAAGTTTTACCAATTCTTGTTCTGGTAATGATATCTTCCATTGCATTAATGTAGTCTTCTGTTTAACAGCATTCTACACATCTTCTTTTGATAGCCTGTTCCTGTTCTCCTCCACACTTTCTTAATATTTTCATATTAATCATAGTGTCAGACATATCTGGGTGTAAAGCAGATAATCTGTCTTTTTGCTTGAAGAACCAAGTAAGTGGCTTAACTTTATCTGATTTAAAAATGGAACTTTCAAAAGCATTCTCCATTTTAAATCTCCAAGAATTATTGGCCCATTTGGTAATCATTTCAGATTTCCACCAAGACCAATCATGTTTTCCATGATCTATCCTCATCTTGTAATACCATTTCTTTGCATTCTTGGTAAACAGACAGTGTAATTTACCCAGTATGATCTCATCAGGTATATTAAAGTCTTCTTGCAACATATCAATTGTCCTGATGATCTCAATGTGGTTATATTCTACTTCACCAAAGAATGCTGGCCATTATTCCAATTTGGGAAAATGTTCAAAAGAGATCACAGTTTCTCCTAAAAGTGGGTTAAAACTTCCTTTAACAGAAGGTTTTTCTTCAGTCAAAGGTGTAGAATGTCTTGGCATATGAGGTTCATAATTCTTATGAATATGTTCTACATTTGCAATGAGGTCATTTTTAACTTCTGCCTTTCACTGTCACTTCTTGCTAAATATGTAGCAAACTGTGAGCCTTTGAGATATGACCACATACCCAATAAGGTCACAAAATTAATAAAAATAATTATACCTTTAGTATAATTATATTAAAATTAATTAGAATAATTATACAGTAAAAATAATTACTTAAATACACAAAAAATACCATAAATTGGTACAAAAATTGGTTTAACTTAAAAACCAATGAACCAACATGTGAAATAAATTATACCATTGGATTCCACATGGTAAAATACACATATACCATCTTTATGGCATATCTGTAAAGTCAATATTTAAGGAATTATAAGGTATAATACCTTATAAAAACCATAAAACCTTATTTATCTCAGAAACTAATGAAACAACATGTGAAATAAATTGTACCAGTGGTTCCCCCACAAAACTCCACACATAAGACAATTAATAAGCTAATTCTCAAAATCAATACTTAAGGAATTATCCTGAATATATGCACTTTTTTGGTCAACGCATATATTCAAGGATCATAGCTAATATCTTCTAAACTATACATGCTAGAATGATGAACCAAAAATAAAGTTACCACGTAGTTACTGTACGAATACAGATATGAACTTTATTTTGCTAATTATAAACAAGGTTAAGACTTATAAGGAAATATTGATAAGAATCAACAGAGCTGTTGACCACTTTGTTGTTAAAGTGGTCCAAACTTAAAAAAAAGTATACAGTTGGATTCTACTAGTTCATTCGTGAAGAATGATGTAATTTTTATTATTAAATTCAGGGTACAACCCCCTGAAATCAAGGTTTGAAGTTTAAAATATTGAATTTCGACAGAAAAGATGAGTTACAAGAAAAATCATCAAAATTAGAGTTTTGATGATGTAATGAAAAGCCCTTGGCAGCATAATAAGGTTATGTCAGGCTATCAGAATTCACTCTCTGAATTACTGTAGCGTAAAAATCTTAAAAGTTATTGAAGATCAAAGTTTGAGCTTAAATTGAGCTGTTATGATCACATACTGTAACCTTAAATTAAGTTTAACAGTCTTAAGAGTGATAGAATTGATGAATACTATTAGTTTATGATTAAAACTAATAAAATCCACGAAATTTGGGGTTCTGCCAAGCCTCTGATGTCATCACACTTAGAGTTATAGTGATAACTCTAAATAATGGTGCAATAATGATGTAATATGGTTTGATCATGATGTAATCACCCTCAAGCCTTAAAATATTGATCAATTCCAGTGGATATGATCAGTACACGTCTACTAGAAGCCTGTTGGACTCTAGGAGGGAGGTATTTACTATAAATAGAGCTCTTTTTACTCTATTTTCCCCTCAGACGCATCAAAAACATTAAATCAATTAAATAAAAGGTAATTTCTTTATTCTTTATATATAAAACTCTTATATTATTAAAGACCAAAGACCATCTTAATATTAATCACTATTTTTACGTGATTAAATCAATTCTTTAATTGTTTTTGTTATAAATCTCTCTATAAACTCATTTCCACGTAAAATCAAGAAATTTAGTAATTTTCTTTATTTTTTATTTGTAAATACAATTTGAAAAAGTTGTATTATATTCTTTTGGCGTAAAATATCTCAAAATTATTATTTTAAGTGTTAAAAGTAGGTTATTTCATCTTATTATAATAATTTCTCTCTTATTATTACTCTTAATAATTCTTAATTAATATAAATAGTATTTATATTAATATATAACTTTAATATTAGTAATATTATTGTTATTAATTGTTTTTTATTTATAAAAAACAATTTTTTACGCCTTTATTATTTGTTGGTAACAATAATAAAGAGCTTTATAATATATTAATTATTTTATATTAATATATTATTTATAATATTATAATTTCATATAATATTAATTATATTATTATATTTATTTAATAATATAATATTTTTACGCCATAATAATAATATTTCTTTATTATTATTATTATTTTAATCTTATTTATTTCAATTATAAGGACATTCAGAGTACAATAAGTAATAAATTAGTAATTTTTTACTTATTGTTTCATAGTCAAACCTTACACAAACTGATTGGTATTTTCAACTATCTTCAAGACATGATCTTGTAGAATTTAAAATTGATCATTCATTTTAAAAATGGAAAGATCTTTCATTTCATCATTCTGAATCTGACATGTACTCTCAATTCTGCTACAAGCATTGATAATTGAATCAATTTTGGCATTTTTCAATTCAAACCATTCAGTATATTTCTTGTCATGTCTTTTCAAATCATTAATCTCCAATTTTATTTTAGTTAACTTTGAATCAAGTTTACCAACTTCTACATTAATACTTCTTTGTACATCATTTATTTCCATGGAAAGGTCCTGTTCATCCTCTCCTGCTCCTTGGCTGTGAATTCCATGGGTGTTCTGGCCATGTTGAACACACTGTCCACAGCTGAAGGCTCCAATTTGGGGATCCTGTACCCCTGTGGGTAAGGTCTGTCCCAATTTCCTTTGCCTTTGCCCTTGCCTTGATGGTTCTTGTGACCTCTCTGCTTCTTCTGAGGTCCTTTTGGCTTGTCTTTGAATATTTCTGAAGCTGGTTTGGAGCTGGTAGACGCCACTGGGGCCTCTGTCTCCAAAGCTGGAGTAATTTCCAGTTCCTTCTTCTGGTCTATGGATAAAAGACTTTGGCTCTTCAACCCATTCTTCATGTTTTTGACCTTGTCTTTGGAAGACAGGGGGCTCCGTCCTCCTAAGAGTTCTATGGTCTTCTCCTGACGCAGAAAGCTCTTCATGTGTAAGTAGGAGTTCATTGCCCCCTGCCAAACGCTTGGGCATATTTCCCACTCCTCTTCTTTGGCTGCTCTGAACCGATTTTTGTACTGGCATTGATATATTTCTATTGCTGCCACTTCAAAATGGTTCAGCCCTGGAAATATTGTCATGAAGCGGTTCAGGCGCAGAATTCACATCAAAATCTGTGGGTACAGACCTTGGGGAATGGGGGGAAACTCTGGCATTCTCCAATTGTGTCTTTCTTGCGGAAGACTTGGAACTCCTGGATTTGGTCTTGCCTCTTCCTTGTCCACATCCATCTGGTTAGACTGAATAGTTTCTTCCATTTCTGGTGGGCACCATTTTCACATCAATTTAAAGATAAAAGGTGAAAATATAAGCAATTTGCACCTCAATACTGTCTTCAGATGATGCTTCTGAGGATTCTGGACTAGTGATATATCTTTCACTGAGTCTGTTGCCAGCTGCACAGTATTTGATTAGAGACACTAGAAAAATTATAAAAGAAAAAACTATTTTTTATACTTTTTTTAAAATATTTTTAAAGATTTTTTATAAGTTTTATATTTTTTAATATTAAAAAGATTTTTCTTTTCAAAGAAAAAAAAATAAAATTTTAAGATTATGAATGAAAATTAATTCAGACTAACTCAAAGAATAATTTTATAAGTTTTTGGATGTGAAAAGCCACCTGTAAAGACAGTATAAAATTAAACCAAATTCCTCCATGAAAAGATTTCCAAAACAATTTAAAAAAAGAAGACTTCTTTTAACTTTAAAATGAAAGAAATAATTATTCAATCAATATATCTTAGAACTTAAAAACATATCAATTAAGGGTAAAAGGTTCAAAAAACACGGCCAGGCCCCCAAATGTAAGATTTGACTATGAAACTGATGATAATATCATTATTAATCAACAGTACTATGTCTGTTCTTATGAAATATAATAATAAAGTATTATTATAACCACAATCAAATAATTAAAGAATTATTTATTTCACTTGTTAAACACTACTAGTGATTTTAACAGTGAACAGTATTTGTCTACAAGAATCAATTACAAGAAGATTTTAAAAATAAAACTTCTTTTATTAAAATAATAAAATTACTTTAATATATAATTCTCTTTTGCAAGAAGAATTATAAATCTAATTCTTGAAGAAAACAAATTATTTAGAGAAAAACTTTAAGAATTAAGAATAAACCACTCACTAATATTCCAAAGAACTTATTGAAACATAAGTACAAGGGTTTTGATGTAGAATTGTGGATTTAAAAGACCAAAATGTATTCATAACAGTATTACAACAATATATAGTTGGATTCTATGATTTCACGTCTTTCTGATTGATTTTGAAAGATTCAAAACACTTAAGAATAGCTTTTACTAATACTTACTTGTTGGTAATAATGGTTTAACTGAATAATAAGATGATGATTTGGAAAGAACGGCAAGAAGAGGCCTTTTTTAAGTCAACAACAGCTCACAGAGGCGTGCCATGGAGCAAACTGAAAAAACAGGTGAGTGAGAAAACAATAAAACCTTTTGGATTATTGCTTGAATCATCTGTTGTCACGTAAGATTATCATAATTACTTAATTAATTCTTTTATGTGACTACCAACCCCAATATGGTTAAGAATAAAAGGGTTAACATCTGTGAATCTTCTTTTATTCTGAAATAATAATTTATGTCTCAAAGTTATCAATGTTATTAGCAATTACATCACAGGTTGTACTTACTGTGAATTTTTGAAGATTCAGTGTCTCACATAGAATAGCCAAAATGGACTGTAAGTAAACCTTTTAATTTTACTGGTAAAACCATAATTATTTTTGGTTGTACCATAGATAATACAGTTCTTTATTAGTCCTGAATGTTTCAGAAAGATTCATTAAGAATTGTATTTTTAATGATTTTTTGAAGTTTTTACCTCATTTCTACGGAGAATTGCAAATATCAGTGTTTCGCTGGTTGCTATGAGGTAAATCAATGGATACAAGTCCAAAAATGATTTTAATTACTCTTTTAGGGTTTATCCATGAATAATCATTAAGAATTGACATGGTTACAGGAGTCTAAGTAGCTCTTTACCTCCTTGGCACATCAAAATAGCAGGTTATTTGCTATTTTCTTAAGATTTACAGTAGCTATAATGTGGTAACCAAGTTCCCAAAAGGTTTTAGTTTACCAATTATACCAAGATCAGCCATGGATCCAAGCTTTGAAGCTGTCCACACCTCAGAGGCCTCAGAAGTTGGGTGCCCTGGCTCTCTTTGATGTCTTTTGTCCCCCTTGCTTATTTTTCACGTCAAAATAGAAATTTATGCGTCAAGTGAGATATCCACTATGGGTGTAACAAAGGTCCATGTAACAATACCATGATATTAAGTGCGCAAATCAAGCATAACACAATTCTTAGTGTATATGTAACATTGGATTCCTCACATTGCCATTATTTTGGCGTGAAATTAAGAAAAACAAAACTTTTCACAGATCTTTTATGTGGTATTGAGGATGTGGTATTGAAGAATTTTCCATATTACCACCTCAAAGGGTTAATTTGAGCTTATTCACTCTATGGAGCTACCCTAGGTGAATTTTTGTGTAGAGTCCAACTCTGGGCTTAAATCCATGGATTTACTTACTCAATAAAAATTATTCATCTTTTCTGAAATCAAAAATGATGAATTTTGGATATATGCATGACTTATGAGTTATGCATAATTCAAGATTTATTTTTAAGATAATTGTGGCCTATTTGGGTGTGTAAATTATACCTCAGGCTCACAGATGTAAGGTTTGACTATCAAACAATAAGTAAAAATTACTAATATTTTACTTATTGTACTATGAATGTCCTTATAAATGAAATAAATAAGATAAAAAATAATTATAATAATAAAGAATTATTATAATTTTGGCCTAAAAATAATTATATTATTAATAAAATATAATAATATAATTTATATTATAAAATATAATATAATAAAATAAATATATTAATATGAAATAATTAATATATTTAAAAGCACTTTATTATCGTTACAAACAAATAATAAAGGCGTAAAATATTGTTTTTTATTAATAAAAAACAATTAATAACAATAATATTACTAATATTAAAGTTATAAATCAATATAAATACTATTTATATCAATTATGGAATTATTAAAAAGTAATAATGGAGAAAAATTATTATAATAAGAGGAATAACCTACTTTTAATGCTTAAAATAATAATTTTGAATAGGGTTACGCCAAATAATGTAAATACAACTTAAACAAATTGTATTTACAATAAAAAATAGAGAAATTACAAATAATCTTGATTTTTTATGTGGAAATGAGTTTTTAGAGAGATTTTTAACAAAAACAGTTAAACAAATGATTTAATCACGTCAAAATTGGTGATTATAATAAAGATGAACTTTGGTCTTTAATAATATAAAAGTTTTATATATAAAGAATAAAGATTTTACCTTTTTGTTTGTATTTATTTAATGTTTTTGATGCGTCTGAGGGGAAAACAGAGTAAAAAGAGCTCTATTTATAGTAAATACTTCCCTCCTAGAGTCCAAAAGGCTTCTAGTACGCGTGTACTGATCATATCCACTGGAATTGATCAATATTTTAAGGTTTGAACATGATTACATCATGATCAAACCATATTACATCATTATTACACCATTATTTAGAGTTATCACTATAACTCCAAGGTTGATGACATCAGAGGCTTGGAAGAACCCCAATTCTCGTGGATTTTATTAGTTTTAATCATAAACTAATATTATTCACCAATTTTATCACTCATATGACTGTTAAACTTAAATTAAGGTTACAGTGAGTGATCATAACAGCTCAAATTAAGCTCAAACTTTGATTTTTAATACCTTTTGAGTTTTACACGCTACAGTAATTCAGAGAGTGAATTCTGATAGCCTGACATAACCGTATTATGCTGCCAAGAGCGTTTCATTGCATCATCAAAACTCTAATTTTGATGATTTTTCTTGTAACTCATCTTTTCTGTCAAAATTTAATATTTTAAACTTCAAATCATGATTTCAGGGGGTTTTACCCTGAATTTAATAATAAGAATTAAATTATTCTTCACGAATGGACTAGTAGAGTCCAACTGTGTACTTTATTTTAAGTTTGGAACACTTTCACAACAAAGTGGTCAACAGCTCTGTTGATTTTTATCAATATTTCATCATAGGTTTTAACCTTTTTTATAAATTGTAAAATAAAGTTCATATCTGTGTTCTTACAGTAATTAAGTGGTAACTTTATTTTTGGTTCATCATTCTATCTTGTATAGTTTAAGAGATATTAGCTATGATTCTTGCATATATGTGTTGACCAAAAAAGTGCATATATTCAGGTTAATTCCTTAAGTATTAGCTTTGGTAATTAGGTCATTAATTGTTTTAGGTGTGGAGTTTTATGGGGAATCCAATGGTACATTTTATTACAAATGGTGTTTCATTGGGTCTTGAAATAAATAAGGATTTATGGTTTTTATAAGGTATTATTCCTTATAACTCATTAAATATTGGCTTTACAGATATGCCATAAAAATGGTATATGTGTATTTTAAAATGGGGAATCCAATGGTATAATTTGTTTCACATGTTGATTCATTGGTCTTTAAGTTAAACCAAGTTTTGTACCAATTTATTGTATTTTTGTATTTTTAAAGTAATTGTTTTTAATATATAATTATTCTAAGTAATTTTAATATAATTATCTTAAAGGTATAATTGTTCTAAGTCCTTCTTGTTACCTTATTGGGTATGTGGTCATATCTCAAAGGCTCACATTCCCTACCACCAAAAAAGATTGTACCACAATCTGATTTGTGTGATTAGGGTATCATGCACTGTCCTACCTCTTCAGTAGACTTTATCACTCTTGAAGCTCAATAATGCTTGATTTTATTATTCTTTAGGTTTTCTTTCATGTCTAAACCTCCTTAGTAGTTTATCAGTATTTGTTATATCTTTCTCAAGTAGCCATTCATCTTCTTGAGTTGGATTTCTATACCTTACAAGGTATTCTCTTTCTTTTTTGTTTCTTGTCCTTCTTTCTTTAAGAACTTTCATAATTTTCTTTTCTTCTCCTTCCTCCAAAGGGGAGATTTCAAGTGGGGGTTTATTTCTTAGTGGGAATAATTCCTTGTAACTTGAACTGTAAGGTTTTATTAGACTTACAGGGAAAGTTGGGTGTTTGTTCATTAAATCACCTGTGAGTTCCAATTGTACAGCATTGGGTCCATGAAGTGCTTTTATCATAAATGGTCCTGCAAAGGAATCTTTCAATTTCTTTGGTCCTTTTATGTTATTGAAATTAAGAGTTGATACTAACACTAAATCTCCTATTTTGAAGTCAGGTGGTTTATTCCTTTTGTCCCATCTTTCTTTTGCATATTTGAAATGGTCTTGCATGCATCTGGTTGCATGGTGTCTTGCTTTGTCAAGCATTTTTTTAAAGCTGCTTGCTGTTGGGTGTATGTCCACCAAGTCCTTTTTGAGGGTATCATAAGGAATTCTTGGATTCCAACCTTTTTCTAGCATTGCTGGTGTTTTTCCAGTAGAAGAATGGATTGATGTTTTATATGCCAGTTCAAGTGCTGGTATTATTGTACACCAATCATGGGTAAAACCATCAGAATCTTTGAATTCTAGCCCATAAGCACAGAATCTTCTGATCATGTCCTCTAAGGTCTGTATCATTCTTTCTGCTAAACCATCAGTTTGAGGATGATAAGCTGTCGAGAATGATAACTTTGTCCCAAACAAGTTATGGAGATTTGTCCATAATGCTGAAGTGAACTTTGGGTCTCTGTCACTTATAATGTTTTGGAATAAGCCTGTGTGGCTAATGACTTTATTCCATATCAATATGGCTGTATCCATAGCTGTGTCATCTTTGTGACATGGTAAGAACATGGGAGTTTTACTTTATCTGTCAACTAGCACTAGGCATGCAATATTACTCCTGTCTCCTCCTGGAGGTAATGCTGTTACCCAATCCATATGGACTATTTCCCATGGGGATTTTGGTTCTTGGATTTGGATCATCATTCCAAATTTCTTTCCTGTGGCTCTGTTGGCTTTTTGACATCTGTCACAGGTTTGGCAGTACTGTGCAACATCTTTCTTCCAATTTGGCCACCAAGAGCAGGTTTTCACCCTCTCTAGTGTCCTATCTTCTGAGAGGTGTCCAGATGCAACACTATCATGACACTCATGTAAAATAGTGTTTATTAGTGTTCTATCAGTTAAGGCCATAAAACATGTGTGTTTTGTTCTATGGTAGAGGATTCCATTAAGGAGGTGGAATCTTCCTTCATCATATGCCTTTTTCCATTTTTCATGTAGTTTTGATGAAAGTGATGGGTCTTTGCAGTCTTTCATTAGAAGTTGGCTTAAGATATGGCAATTTTTGTCTGTCTTATAGCTTTCTGTAACTTGCTTAAAGAATTCTGTGCCAATGTCTGTAACACATATTCCTTCTATATGGTGTTCTTCTTGTGGTACCCATGCTGGATTGTCAGGGGTATTTGCTAAAGCCCATTTGCTAAGACCATCTGCATTTTTATGAATATTTCCAGATTTATGAACAATATTCATATTTGCTCTATATTCTTGGATAGCAATTTGCCATCTCAGCATATGTCTATTTGGGGTTTTCATGTTTAATAGAGATTTTACAGCATTACAGTCTGTGATCACATCAAATACGGTTCCATCCAAATAGTAATGTAATTTTTCTAAAGCCCACACTAAGCAGAGGCATTCCATTTGGCTTTCTTTATATCTTGCTTCTGTTGGCTTTATCTGCCTTGAAATGAAACAAATTGGTCCTTCCACTGGTTTGTCATTGATAATTTGTGTCTGGTGTAGTGCAGCACCCGGTCCTTCTCCACAAGCATCAATGTAAAGTTTAAAGCGTAGTTTCCAATCTGGCATTAGAAGAAATGGGGAATTTGTTAAGGAATTTTTCAATTCTTCATATTCCTTGACTCTTTCTTCTGCCATTTCATAGACTGTTTGTTGGTCACCTAGCGTATACAAGGATTTACCAATTTTTGCAAAGTCCTTTATATGCTGTCTATAGTAACCAGCAAATCCTAGAAATGATTGCATTTCTTTTTTGGTTTAAGGCATTGGTTTAAGTAGTACTGCTGCCACTTTATTTTTGTCCATGCCTAGACTAAGGCCAGATACAACATGTCCTAGTGCTTTTAGCTCACTATATGCAAAATGACACTTTTTCAAGGAAATTTACATATTTACTTGCACTATTTTCTGAAGTACTCTTTCTAGTCTTGTAAGGTGGCTTTCCCAAGTCTCTGAGCAGACTATAATATCATCAATATAGATAATTAACCATCCTTCTGATAATTCTTCAGGGAATATGGTATTCATCATTCTTTGATAATGGGAAGGTGCATTTTTTAGCCCAAATGGCATTCTTAAGTATTCCAAAATTCCACAATGGACTATTATTCTTAGTAGTTTCTTGGCATTTTCTGTTAAGACAATTTGATGAAAACCCTTAAGAGCATCCATAGCTGTAAGGAACTTAGCTTGTGACAATTAAGTCAATGTCTCATGGATTCTAGGTATTGGATATCTGTCTGAAATGGTATAGGTGCTCAGGGATCTTGTGAGCCTTAAGGTATATTTTACATACCCAAATAGGCCACAATCATTTTGAAAATAAATTCTGAATAATGCATACCTCATAAGTCATGCATATATTCAAATTTCATTATTTTTGATTTAAGAAAAGTTGAATAACTTTTTATTGAGTAAGTAAATCCATGGATTTAAGGCCAGATTTGGATTCTACACAAAAATTCACCTAGGGCAGCTCCATAGAGTGAATAAGCTCAAATTAACTCTTTGAGGTGGTAAAATAGAAAATACTTCAACACCACATCATCAATACCACATAAAAGATCCGTGAAAATTTTTGTTTTTCTTAATTTCACACCAAAATAATGGGAATGTGAGGAATCCCATGTTACATATACACTAAGAATAGTGTTATGCATGTTTTGAGCACTTAATATTATGGTATTCTTACATGCACTTTTGGTACACCCATAGTGGATATCTCACTTTAAGCTTAAATTTCTATTTTGACGTGAAAAATAGGCAAGGGGGACAAAAGACATCAAAGAGAGCCAGGGTACCCAACTTCTGAGGCCCCAGAGGCGTGGATGGCTCCAAAGCTTGGTTCCATGGCTCATCTCAGCCCAATTGGTAAACTAAACCTCTTTGGGAACTTGGTTACCAAGTTACATACACTGTAAATCATAAGAAAATAGCAAATAACCTGCTATTTTGACGTGCCAAGGAGGTAATGAGCTACTTACACTCCTGTAACCATGTCAATTACTAATGACTTTCCATGGATAAGCCCCAAAAGAGTAATTAAAACCCTTTTGGGACCTATATTCATTGATTTACCTCATAGCAACCAGCAAAACACTGCTATTTGCAATTCTACGTAGAAATGAGGTAAAAACTTCAAAAATTCATTAAAAATACATTTCTTAATGAATCCTTCTGAAACTTTCACGACTAAAGGAGAACTGTATTATCTATGGTACAACCAAAAAGAATTACAGTTTTACTAGTAAAATTAAAGGTTTTACCTACAGTCCATTTTTGGCTATTCTACGTGAAATACTGAATCTTCAAAAATTCACAGTAATTACAACCTGTGATGAAATTGGCAATAACATTGATAACTTTGAGAAATCAATGATTATTTTAGAATAAAAGAAGATTTACAAGTGCTACTCCTTTTATTCTTAACCATATTGGGGTTGGTAGTCACGTAAAAGCATCAAATAAGTAATTATGATAAGGTTACGTGACAAATAATGATGCAATCAATAAACCAAAAGGGTTTATTGTTTTCTCACTCACTGGTTTTTCAGTTTGCTCCATGGCACGCCTCTGTGAGCTGTTGTTGACTTAAAAGAGGGCTCCTCTTGCTGTTTTTTCCACATCATCATCTTATCAATTTATTAAATCATTATTACCAACAAGTAAGTATTAGTTACAGCTATTCTTAAGTGTTTTAATTCTTTCAGAATCAATCAGAAAGACGTTAAATTATAGAATCCAACTATATATTGTTGTAATCATCTTATAAATTCATTTTGATCCCTTAAATCCACAATTCTACATCAAATCTCTCTATATTATCTTTCAATAAGCTCTTTGGAATAATAGTGAGTGATTTATCTTTAATTCTTAAAGTTTTTCTCTAGTAATAGTTTTCTTCAAGAATTATCTTTATAATTATTCTTGCAAAAGATAATTATATATTAAAATAATTTTATCATTTTAATAAAAGAAGTTTTTATTATTAAATTCTTCTTGTAATTGATTCTTGTAGACAATTACTGCTCACTGTTATAATCACTAGTAGTGTATAACACGTGAAAGAATTAATTTTATAATTATTTAATTGTGGTTATAATAATTTTTATTATTATATTTCATAAGAACAGACATAGTACTGTTGATTAATAGTAATATTATCATCAGTTTCATAGTCACATCTTACTTTCGGGGGCCTGGCCGTGTTTTTTGAACCTTGTACCCTTAATTAATATATTTTTAAGCTCTAAAATATATTAATTTGATTAATTTTTTTCTTTCAATTTGAAGTTAAAATATTTTTATTTTTGAAATTGTTTTAAAATCTTTTTCATTGAGGAATTTGGTTTAATTTTATACTGTTTTTACACGTGGCTTTTTCACATCCAAAAACTTACAAAATTATTCTTTGAGTTACTCTGAATTAATTTTCATTCAAAATCTTAAATTTTAATTTTTTTTCTTTAAAAAGAATAATTTTTTTAATATTAAAAAATATAAAACTTATAAAAAATATTTAAAAATATTTTAAAAGTATAAAAAATAATTTTTTCTCTTTTATAATTTTCTTAGTGTCTTTAATCAAATACTGTGCAGCTGGCAACAGACTCAGTAAAAGATATATCACTAGTCCAGAATATTCAGAAGCAGAATCTGAAGACAGTATTGAGGTGCAAATTGCTAAAAGAGGCACCTTATTCAACTCAGAAAAAGCTAAATTACCATCAAAAGGTGTGTATTTTATCTTATATTTTCACCTTTTATCCTTAAATTGACGTGAAAATGGTGCATACCAGAAATGGAAGCAACTATTCAGTCCAACCAGATGGATGTGGACAAGGAAGAGGCAAGACCAAATCCAGAAGTGCCAAATCTTCCACAAGAAAGACAAATTTGGAGGATGCCAGAGTTGCCCCCCATTCCCCAAGGTCTGTACCAACAGATTTTGACATAAATTCTGAGCCTGAACTAATTTATTATAATATTTCCAGGGCTGAACCATTTTCAAGTGGCAGCAATAGAAATATATCAGAGCCAGTACAGAAATTGGTTCAGAGCAGCCAAAGAGGAGGAGTGGGAAATCTGCCCAAGCCTTTGGCAGGGGGCCATGAACTCCTACTTACACAGCAAGAGCTTTCTGGGTCAGGAGAAGACCATAGAACTCTTAGGATGATGGAGCCCCCTGTCTTGCAAAGACAAGGGCAAAAAGATAAAGAATTGGTTGAAGAACCAGAGTCTTTTATCCATAGACCAGAAGAAAGAGTTGGAAATGACTCCAACTTTGGAGACAGAGGCACCAGTGGCATCTCCCAGCTCCAAACCAGCTCCAGAAGCATCCAAGGACAAGCCCAAAGGACCTCAAAAGAAACAGAGAGGTCCCAAGAACCATCAAGGCAAGGGCAAAGGCAAAGCCAATTGGCACAGACCTTACCCACAAGGGTACAGGATCCCCAGATTGGAACCTTCAGCCGTGGACAGTGTCTTCAATATGGCCAGAACTCTTATGGAATTCACAGCCAAAGAGCAGGAAAGGATGAACAGGACTTTTCCACCCAAATAACTGATGTACATAGAAGTATTAGTGTAGAAATTGGCAAACTTGAGTCAAAGTTAAAGCAAATTACATCAGACATCAATGATTTAAAGAAAAGTGACAAGCAACATTCTGATTCGCATCAATTGACAAAGGTCACCCTTGAGTCAATTGACAATGCTTGTGAAAGAATTGAGAACCAATGTCAAATTCAGAATAATGAAACAGAGGATCTTTCCATTCTTAAAGTAAATGATAGACTTAAAACTCTTGAATACCATGTCTTACAAATAGTTAAAAACACCAATCAATTTGCTATACATTTAGCAAAAAGTGACAGTGAAAGGCAGAAATTAAAAGATGAGATAATTGCAAGTGTGGAACAAATTCACAAGAATTATGTACCACATATGCCAAGACATTCTACACCTTTGACTGAAGAAAAACTTTCTGTTAAAGAAAGTTTGACTCCATTCTTAGTAGAAAATGTTATTTCTGCAAAGGATATGCCCAAATTAGAAGAATGGCCAACATTCTCTGGTGAAGGAGAATACAACCATATTGAATTCATCAGGACTATTGATATGTTGCAAGAAGACTTTAATATACCTGATGAAATCATAGTGGGTAAATTACATTGTTTGTTTACCAGAACTGCAAAGAAATGGTACTACAAGATGAGAATAGATCATGGAAAACATGACTGGTCTTGGTGGGAATCTGAGGTGATTACCAAATGGGCCAATAATTCTTGGAGGTTTAAAATGGAGAATGCTTTTGAGAGTGCCATTTTTAACTCAGAAAAAGATAAACCACTTACTTGGTTCTTCAAACAAAAAGACAGATTCTCTGCTTTACATCCAGATATGTCTGACACTATGATTAATATGAAAATATTAAGGAAGTGTGGAGGAGAACTGGAACATGCTATCAAAAGCAGATGTGTAGAACCCTGTTCAACAGAGGACTACATTAATGCTATGGAAGATATCATTACCAGAACAAGAATTGGTAAGACTTGGATTAAAAACCCAATAGAGTCAAGAATGGTCTCAAAGATTCCTAGAGAGGACAAAAGACCAGAAAGACCTGTCTTGAAGTGTCATAAATGTGGAAGTACTTCACATTTAGCCAACACTTGCCCTAAAAAGACAAAAATCAATGAAGTCCAAGTCATTGAAGAAACTCAGTGTACTGAAGAGAAAGAAGAATCTGATCAAGACTCTGCAATCTCTGAGGATACACCAGTGGAGGACTATCCCATTGAAAACATCACAGCTTTCTTTGAAGTCACAGAGGTCCATACCCACTTGCCACAATATAGTGAAGACTGCTGTAACCTGATCAATATACAGGATGCCAGAATGTGTAAGACAAAACCTGCTAAAGGCAAAGGCTACACTGCTGGAGCCTCCTGTATCACATCAGTTTTGATGAATGATATTGAAGCCAAAATAAATTTGGATACAGGAGCATTCTGCACTTGTGTAGGCAGAGATTATATCCAAATTATACTTCCAGAATGGAAAAACCATCTATTACCAATAGAAGGTGTACAATTTAGTAGTGCTAGTAACAATATGTACCCATTGGGCATATTAGACACTAATATTGTATTCCCACATCCTGCAGGAAGTGTAAGAATGAAAACTGAGATTGTGGTGATGGATAATTGCACATCTCAGCACATCATTCTTGGAAATGATTACTTGAATATTTATGGTATTGATATCAACAACCATAAGGACAGATATTTCACAATTGGGGATAACAAAAGACAAAAATTTGCTTTCTCCAATATGCCAAAACAGATATCTGTAGTATCCTCTGTCAAAGATACTTACAAAGCTGAATTTGTGTCTAAGCAACTTGTTGAAGCACAATTTAATCCATCATTGTCACCAAAGATGAGAAATGAACTTATTGATGTATTATATACATACAATAATGCATTTGCATCTGATAATGAACCATTAGGGGCTATAAGAGGACATGAAATTGATATTACTCTTAATATTGATAGACCATATCCTCCAGTACTTAGAAGACCAGCTTATCCAGCCAGTCCCAGAGCTAGAGAAGCCTTGGAAAAACATATCCAAGAGTTGATCCAACTTGGTGTACTAAGGAAAGTAGGCCATAATGAGGAAGTTGAAGTTACAACACCTGTTATTATTGCTTGGCACAATGATAAGTCAAGAATGGTTGGAGATTTCAGAGCATTGAATACCTACACAGTTCCAGATAGGTATCCAATCCCAAGAATTCAAGAAACCCTGACTCAATTGTCTAAAGCCAAGTATATAACATCAATGGATGCATTGAAAGGCTTCCATCAAAATCTTTTGACGCCTAAAGCTAGGAAATTACTTAGAATTATCACCCACTGTGGTATTTATGAGTATCTTAGAATGCCATTTGGCATTAAAAATGCTCCATCTCATTATCAAAGAATGATGAATAACATCTTCCCCACAGAATTGTCTGAAGGATGGCTTATCATTTATATTGATGATATTATCATATGTTCTGATACATGGTCTCTGCACCTTGAAAGACTTGCAAGAGTACTTCACAAAGTTGCAGAAGTGAATATGAAAATTTTACTTAAGAAATGCAATTTTGGATTTGAAGAACTCAAAGCATTAGGACATGTTGTTTCTGGTTTAAGCCTGGGAAATGACAAAAATAAAGTGGCAGCAGTGTTACTTAAGCCAATACCCCAGAATAAGAAAGAAATGATGTCTTTTCTTGGATTTGCTAGTTACTACAGGCAACACCTGAAGGACTTTGCAATTCTAGCCAAATCACTTTATAGAATCTGTGATCAACAGACTGTATTTGAGATGACACAAGAGAGGATCAAAGCTTATGAGAAGATAAAGAAAGCTCTTACAGAAGCACCTTTACTCCTCATGCCTGACTGGAATATTCCTTTTAAACTGTACATTGATGCATGTGGAGATGGATTAGGGGCAGCCCTACATCAAGTCCAAATTATTGATGACAGACCTACAGAAGGACCAGTTTGTTTTATCTCAAGGCAAATCAAACCAACAGAAGCCAGATATGGTGCAAGCCAAATGGAGTGCTTATGTTTGGTATGGGCACTTGAGAAATTACACTATTATCTTGATGGCAGTGCTTTTGAGGTGATAACTGACTGTAATGCCGTGAAATCACTTCTTAACATGAAAACTCCCAACAGACATATGTTGAGATGGCAAATAGCCATTCAGGAGTATAGAGGAAACATGACTATAGTTCATAAAGCAGGAAACATTCACAAAAATGCTGATGGACTTAGTAGATGGGCTTTAGCCAACACTCCTGATAACCCAGCTTATGTACCTTTGGAAGCAGAACCACAGATTCCAATTGAAGGAATCAACATAACTGATATTGGGACTGAATTCTTTGAGGAAGTCAGAGAATCTTATAAGCAAGACAAGAATTGCCATATCTTGACTTCTTTATTGGATAAAGACTGCAAAGACACATCTTTGGTTAATGCATTAGATGAAGTTTGGAAAAATTCGTATTCTGAAGGAAGATTTCACTTGTTTGATGGGATTATTTACCATAGAACAAAACATTCTTGTGTGATGACACTGTGTAGTAGATTGCTTATCAATACCATTCTTCATGAATGCCATGATAGCATTTACTCTGGACACCTGTCAGAAGACAGAACACTTGAAAAAGTAAAGAACTGTGCATGGTGGCCATCTTGGAGAAAAGAAACCATTGAGTATTGCCATACCTGTGATAGATGCCAGAAAGCAAACAGGAGTACAGGCAAGAAATTTGGTCTTATGATCCATATTCAAGAACCAAAATCCCCTTGGGAAGTTGTTCACATGGATTGGGTCACAGCACTTCCTCCAAGTGGTGACAAAAGTTATAATGCTTGTTTAGTCATTGTAGACAGATATAGCAAAACTCCCATATTCTTACCATGTCATAAAGATGACACAGCTATGGATACAGCTCTTCTTTTATGGAATAGAGTTATTTCCCATACAGGATTATTTAAGAATATCATAAGTGACAGAGATCCCAAATTCACATCTGCACTTTGGACCAATCTTCATAGATTGTTTGGGACCAAGTTATCATTCTCTACAGCATATCACCCTCAAACAGATGGGCTAGCAGAGAGGATGATTCAAACTTTAGAAGACATGATCAGAAGATTTTGTGCTTATGGGTTAGAATTCAAAGACTCAGATGGCTTTACTCATGACTGGTGTACTCTGATACCTGCACTAGAATTGGCATATAAGACATCAGTCCATTCTTCCACAGGACAAACTCCTGCTATGTTAGAAAAAGGATTGAATCCAAGACTCGCAGCAGACACACTGAGGAAAGACTTGAGTGACATTCATCCTACAGCTTCCAGCTTCAAATTAATGCTTGATAAAGTAAAACATCATGCAAAGCAAAGTATGAATGATGCTTTTGATTATGCAAAACAGAAGTGGGACAAGAGTCACAAAGTACCAGACTTCAAAGTAGGGGACTTAGTTCTAGTTTCAACCTTGAATTTTAATAATATCAAAGGCCCAAAGAAACTTGAAGATTCTTATGTAGGACCTTTTGTTATTGTTGCCTTACATGGAACAAATGCAGTTCAAGTGGAATTGAGTGGTGAATTGGAAAATAAACATCCCACTTTTCCAGTCAGCTTGGTAAAACCTTATCAACCAGCTGATAAAGAATTGTTTCCTTTAAGGAACCCAACTCCTTTGACTGTACCACCAGTGGAACAGAATGAAGACAAAGAGATAAAGAAAGTCATTAAAGAAAGGAGACTTAGGGGTAAAAATCAGAGGATTATCTTGTCAGATATAGAAATCCAGTACATGAAGATGAATGGCTGGCAGAATCAGATATACCTGAATCAGATAAACTCCTGAGAAGATTTAGACATGAAAGAAGGCCACAAGCCTGAATATGTCTATAAAATGTGCTTTAAATTACTTGATCTGAGTAGTGTGAAGAGGTTGGACAGTGGACATTACCCCCCTTTGGGGCTTTTATTATTCTATCATTTGATAAAATTGTAGTACAATTTTATTTTTTGGTGGGAGGGAATGTGAGCCTTGAGGTATATTTTACATACCCAAATAGGCCACAATCATTTTAAAAATAAATTCTGAATAATGCATACCTCTTAAGTCATGCATATATTCAAATTTCATTATTTTTGATTTAAGAAAAGTTGAATAACTTTTTATTGAGTAAGTAAATCCATGGATTTAAGGCCAGATTTGGATTCTACACAAACATTCACCTAGGGTAGCTCCATAGAGTGAATAAGCTCAAATTAACTCTTTGAGGTGGTAAAATGGAAAATACTTCAACACCACATCATCAATACCACATAAAAGATCCATGAAAATTTTTGTTTTTCTTAATTTCACGCCAAAATAATGGGAATGTGAGGAATCCCATGTTACATATACACTAAGAATAGTGTTATGCATGTTTTGAGCACTTAATATTATGGTATTCTTACATGCACTTTTGGTACACCCATAGTGGATATCTCGCTTGAAGCTTAAATTTCTATTTTGACGTGAAAAATAGGCAAGGGGGACAAAAGACATCAAAGAGAGCCAGGGTACCCAACTTCTGAGGCCCCAGAGGCGTGGATGGCTCCAAAGCTTGGTTCCATGGCTCATCTTAGCCCAATTGGTAAACTAAACCTCTTTGGGAACTTGGTTACCAACTTACATACACTGTAAATCATAAGAAAATAGCAAATAACCTGCTATTTTGACGTGCCAAGGAGGTAATGAGCTACTTACACTCCTGTAACCATGTCAATTACTAATGACTTTCCATGGATAAACCCCAAAAGAGTAATTAAAACCCTTTTGGGACCTATATTCATTGATTTACCTCATAGCAACCAGCAAAACACTGCTATTTGCAATTCTACGTAGAAATGAGGTAAAAACTTAAAAAATTCATTAAAAATACATTTCCTAATGAATCCTTCTGAAACTTTCACGACTAAAGGAGAACTGTATTATCTATGGTACAACCAAAAAGAATTACAGTTTTACTAGTACAATTAAAAGTTTTACTTACAGTCCATGTTTGGCTATTCTACATGAAATACTGAATCTTCAAAAATTCACAGTAATTACAACCTGTGATGAAATTGGCAATAACATTGATAGCTTTGAGAAATCAATGATTATTTTAGAATAAAAGAAGATTTACAAGTGTTACTCCTTTTATTTTTAACCATATTGGGGTTGGTAGTCACGTAAAAGCAGCAAATAAGTAATTATGATAAGGTTACGTGACAAATAATGATGCAATCAATAAACCAAAAGGGTTTATTGTTTTCTCACTCACTGGTTTTTCAGTTTGCTCCATGGCACGCCTCTGTGAGCTGTTGTTGACTTAAAAGAGGGCTCCTCTTGCTGTTTTTTCCACATCATCATCTTATCAATTTATTAAATCATTATTACCAACAAGTAAGTATTAGTTACAGCTATTCTTAAGTGTTTTAATTCTTTCAGAATCAATCAGAAAGACGTTAAATCATAGAATCCAACTATATATTGTTGTAATCATCTTATAAATTCATTTTGATCCCTTAAATCCACAATTCTACGTCAAATCTCTCTATATTATCTTTCAATAAGCTCTTTGGAATAATAGTGAGTGATTTATCTTTAATTCTTAAAGTTTTTCTCTAGTAATAGTTTTCTTCAAGAATTATCTTTATAATTATTCTTGCAAAAGATAATTATATATTAAAATAATTTTATTATTTTAATAAAAGAAGTTTTTATTATTAAATTCTTCTTGTAATTGATTCTTGTAGACAATTACTGCTCACTGTTATAATCACTAGTAGTGTATAACACGTGAAAGAAATAATTTTATAATTATTTAATTGTGGTTATAATAATTTTTATTATTATATTTCATAAGAACAGACATAGTACTGTTGATTAATAGTAATATTATCATCAGTTTCATAGTCACATCTTACAGCTCTGAAGTCTCCTACCCTCCTTGATTTTCCATTATGCCAAGTTATAATGACAGGGGTAGTAACTTCTACCTGCTCATTATGTCCTACTTTTCTTAATACTCCAAGGTCTATTAATTCTTTAATGTGTGTCTATAAGGCTTCTCTGGCTCTTGGACTAGCTGGGTAAGTTGGTCTCCTTAGTAAGGGTGGGTAAGGCTTTTCCACATTAAGAATTATGTCTACTTCATGCCCAATTATAGCACCTAGTGGCTCTTTGTCAGTTGCAAAGGCATTTTTGTACTTAAATAAGAGGTCAATTAATTATTCTTTCATTCTTTCTGTTAATTCTTGATTGAATTCTGCCTCTTAAAGTTGTTCAGATATAAAAAGATCCTTTTCTGGATTTTTTTCTTCATTCTTAATAACTGTAATTTGTTTTTTGTTATTTAAGAATCCAAACTTTTGTCTTTTGTTGTCTCCTATGGTAAAATATCTATCCTTCTGGTTAGAGATATCTATACCATAGATTGATAAGTAGTCATTTCCAAGGATAAAGTGATTACTGGTACAGTTGTCCATTACCACAAATTCCACTTTCATTCTGACACATTGTGAAGGATGAGGAAAAACTAGTGTTAAATCAATTATTCCAAGGGGCTTCATGCTCTCACTTTCACTAGTGAATTTGACACCTTGTATTGGCATAAGTTTTTCTTGCCAGTCTGGGACAATGGTTTTTAAATAACTTTTGCCAACACAGGTGCAATATGCTCCTGTATCTAAGCTAGCTTTTCCTTCTTGGTTATCAACCATAATAATACTTATACTTGATTTTCCAGCTGTATATCCCATTCCTCTTGCAGGTTTGGTTCTATACTTATGGCATCTTGCATATTTGTCAGGTTTGTGTCAGATGTCCCAACTTGTGGTAAGTTTGAGTTAACATCCAGTACTTCATAAATTATATCAATATTATTAATTTGTGCATTAATTATATTGATTTCATCACTTTCAGAGCTTTCTGACTCTTCTGTCTCTTTTTCAGAGTCAGATTCCTCCTCTTTATCATTGTGTTTTTCTGTTTCCACTATTTCATTGATCTTTGCCTTTTTGAGGCAATTATTGGCTAAGTGTCCAATACCTCCACATTTATGGCATTTTCTTTGGTCATTATTGTTGGATGTATTGGGCTTGAAGGATTCTTTTAATTTATCTTTTTTGATAAAGGGCTTCTTTGGGCTTTTAATGTCCAATTTATTCCAAGTCCTGCCAATTTTTGTTCTTGTCACTATATCTTCTAGTGCATTTATATACTCTTCTGTGGATCATGGTTCTATACACCTTCTTCTCAGGGCATGTTCTAGTTCCCCTCCCTATTTCTTAAGTATTTTCATGTGCACCATTTTTTGTGACATTTCTGGGTACAGTGCATTAAGCCTTTCAACTTGTTTCAAGAACCAAGTTAAAGGTTTATCTTTCTCTGGGTCAAAGAAAGAATTTTCAAATGCATTTTCTATCTTATACCTCCAGGCATCATTTGCCCACTTGGTGATTATTTCTTGTTTCAACCAAGACCAGGTATTTTTACCATTTGTTTGTCTTATGCCATAATACCATCTTTTTTGCAGATTTCTCAAACAATGAATGTAATCTTGCAGTGATTAATTCATCTGGTATGGCATAGTCTTCTTGTAACATGTCAAATGTTTTACTAAATGACATGTGGTCATATTCACCTTCGCCTGTGAATGTTGGCCATTCTTTCAATGGAGGTGCTTGCTTCATTAAGACTTGGTTATTGTCTTGGTGACTCAAATCTGTTATGAAAGGATTTGTTAATTCCATTTTTGTTTTAACAGGGCTTCTTATATGAGAAAATGGAGTTGATAGCTTTGGCATATTTGAGTTAGCCACATTAATTTTATCCATTTTTTCAGTAATAAGCCTTATCTCACGTTGAATGTCATCTTTCAGATGCATTCTTGCTTCATCACTTTTTTCCACATGGTCCAAAAGTAATTTTTGGTGTGATAAAGTCTTATCTTCAAATTTTTCTACATAAATACTTAATTTGTTTAATTTTTCTGTAAGGTTGTCAATACTAACCTCATAATTGATTGTCAAAGTTTTTTCTTTGATATCACTTATGTATTTGTACAACTCTTGTTGTCCTTGTATTAATTTCTGAGTATTGTCAATTAATACTTTTGGTTTATTATTTTCAATAATAAATTTTATGTTATCACTTTCTTTCTTATTTTGTACAACAAGCTTGGTTAAAGATGATAAGCTATTATTTATTTCTTGGAAAGATAATAAACTATTTTTAATGTCTTTAAGAGGTAAAATACTATTTTTAAGCTCTGTTAAAGTATTTACAACATCAGGAGACAAGGTTATTTCTTTGGGAAATGGGTTTGTCTCATTCTTTGTTCCTCTTTGTCTTTGAATTCCATCAAAGTTCTGGCCATGTTGAAAACATTGTCCATGGCATCCTTTTGGATTTTTGGGATCCTGTAGCTTGGGGAATATGGTTTCCTCCAATTCTTTTTCTTGTTCTTCTTCCCTTCTTGGGGAAGTGGGTTGGCTTGGGGCTTTCTGGTAGAAGCTACTGGGGCTTCTTCCTTGGTTGCCGCCCTCTTTTTGGTGTGGTAATTCTTGATTTTTTTGATTTGAGGTTTGGATGACAGTGGCTTCCATCAATTGGAGTATTTCACTATCTCCTCCTCTTTGAGGAGCTTTTTCAGGATGTGCCAGGAGTTCATCACTCCTTGGTGTATTTGAGGCAGCATTTCCCAATCTTTGTCCTTGTACACTGTGTAATACTTCTTGTACTGGCTCCTGTAGATGTCTATTTGAGCCCTCTGAATGTGATTTGTACCTATTTGAGTTACTCATGCTTAGTTCCAATTCAGGTTCAGATATCATGGGCATTTCTGGGACTTGCCTTTGGGATAAGGAACTTCCTTGTTTGGATTCTGTTCCACTGGGGATATTGCCCTTTCTTTTCCCTTTTGAGGGATCAGTTATACCTTTGAGTCCAGCTCCATCTGATTGGATGGAGTATTGGGAACCTCTTCTGGTAGTCATAATTTAAGAAATAAGAAAAATAAAAGTATTTTAGAATAAAAATTCTTTTATGGCAATTATAAAAGAGGTGCTCACCTTCAGAGTCTTGAATGGTGGGTCCTGGAAAGTCTAATTTCTTAGCTTTCTTTCTTTTAGTGATAACTGGTGTTGGAGAACTTTGACAAGTTTCTTCCACCAATCTCTCAACAGTAGTTTGGTTATCTTCTGTTGGGTTATCCCCAAACACTAAAAAAGACAAATAAATATAAGTCTTTTTATAAGAAGTGTTGTTTTTTTGGCAAGATATGGCAATTTTCCACGTAGAAATTGCTTTTATATCTTTTTTTAAAAAATTGAAATGAATAAAGAACTGAATAAAAATAACTTTTTTATTTTCTTTTTTATTATTTTATATATATATATGTATATTTTTTTTTTTTTTAGGAATAAAATAAAAATTAATATGATTCTTTATAAAATTAAATTATAATAAAAATTATTTTTGATGTATAGAATATCTTTTTTATTCACTAGAGTCACTCAAAGAAAGTTCTTGCAAGTCTAAGGATGTGAAAAACCACGTGTAAAACAGTACAATTGCTTTCCAAATGCCTCAATAGCTTTTAAAATCAATAAAATATAAAATTATTATATAATTTTATGATTATAAATATAATTTATTATTGGATAAGCCCAATTATAATCTTTTTAAAGGTCTTTTAAGTAAATATCACAGCCAGGCCCCCAAATGTAAGGTTTGACTATGAAACAATAAGTAAAAATTACTAATATTTTACTTATTGTACTATGAATGTCCTTATAAATGAAATAAATAAGATAAAAAATAATTATAATAATAAAGAATTATTATAATTATGGCCTAAAAATAATTATATTATTAATAAAATTTCATAATATAATTTATATTATAAAATATAATATAATAAAATAAATATATTAATATAAAATAATTAATATATTTAAAAGCACTTTATTATTGTTAAAAACAAATAATAAAGGCGTAAAATATTGTTTTTTATTAATAAAAAACAATTAATAACAATAATATTACTAATATTAAAGTTATAAATCAATATAAATACTATTTATATCAATTATGGAATTATTAAAAAGTAATAATAGAGAAAAATTATTATAATAAGAGGAATAACCTACTTTTAATGCTTAATATAATAATTTTAAATAAGGTTACGCCAAATAATGTAAATACAACTTAAACAAATTGTATTTACAATAAAAAATAGAGAAATTACAAATATTCTTGATTTTTTACGTGGAAATGAGTTTTTAGAGAGATTTTAAACAAAAACAGTTAAACAAATGATTTAATCACGTCAAGATTGGTGATTATAATAAAGATGAACTTTGGTCTTTAATAATATAAAAGTTTTATATATAAAGAATAAAGATTTTACCTTTTTGTTTGTATTTATTTAATGTTTTTGATGCGTCTGAGGGGAAAACAGAGTAAAAAGAGCTCTATTTATAGTAAATACCTCCCTCCTAGAGTCCAACAGGCTTCTAGTAGACGTTTACTGATCATATCCACCGGAATTGATCAATATTTTAAGGTTTGAAGATGATTACATCATGATCAAACCATATTACATCATTATTACACCATTATTTAGAGTTATCACTATAACTCCAAGGTTGATGTCATCAGAGGCTTGGCAGAACCCCAATTTTTGTGGATTTTATTAGTTTTAATCATAAACTAATAGTATTCACCAATTGTATCACTCATATGACTGTTAAACTTAAATTAAGGTTACAGTGAGTGATCATAACAGCTCAAATTAAGCTCAAACTTTGATTTTTAATAACCTTTAAGTTTTACACGCTACAGTTTTTCAGAGAGTGAATTCTGATATCCTGACGTAACCCTATTGTGCAGCCAAGAGCCTTTCATTACATCATAAAAACTCTAATTTTGATGACTTTTCTTGTAACTCATCTTTTCTGTCGAAATTCAATATTTTAAACTTCAAATCATGATTTCAGGGGGTTGTACCCGAATTTAATAATAAAAATTACATCATTCTTCACGAATGAACTAGTAGAGTCCAACTGTGTACTTTATTTTAAGTTTGGAACACTTTCACAACAAAGTGGTCAACAGCTCTGTTGATTTTTATCAATATTTCATCATAGGCTTTAACCTTGTTTATAAATTGTAAAATAAAGTTCATATCTGTGTCTATTACGCGGTAACTTTATTTTTGGTTCATAATTCTATCTTGTATAGTTTAAGAGATATTAGCTATGATCCTTGAATATATGCGTTGACCAAAAAAGTGCATATATTCAGGTTAATTCCTTAAGTATTAACTTTGGTAATTAGCTCATTAATTGTTTTATGTGTGGAGTTTCATGAAGAATCCAATGGTACAATTTATTTCACTTGTTGCTTCATTGGTTCTTGAAATAAATAAGGATTTATGGTTTTTATAAGGTATTATTCCTTATAACTCATTAAATATTGGCTTTACAGATATGCCATAAAAATGGTATATGTGTATTTTACAATGGGGAATCCAATGATATAATTTTTTTCACATGTTGATTCAGTGGTTTGTAATTTAAACCAATTTTTGTACCAATTTATGGTATTTTTGTATTTTTAAAGTAATTATTTTTAATGTATAATTATTCTAAGTAATTTTAATATAATTATCTTAAAGGTCTAATTGTTCTAAGTATTTCTTGTGACCTTATTGGGTATGTGGTCATATCTCAAAGGCTCACCGATTTTGTGCTTATGGCCTGGAGTTTAAAGATTCTGATTACTTTACCATTTATTGGTGTACTCTTATACCAGCATTATAATTAGCCTATAAGACCTCTATTCCTGCTTCAAAAGGCAAAACTCCTGCAAAGTTGGAAAAAGGATGGAACCCTAAACTTCCAGTTGAGAATTTGAAGAAATAATGAGTTTATATTCCTCCAACTTCTTCAAGCTTTAAGCTATTGCTTGATAAAGTGTGGCATCATGAAAATGAAAGCATGAATAATGCCTTTGAAAATTCTAAACAAAAGTGGGATAAAATTCATCAAACCCCAGAATTCAAAGTAGGGGACTTGATACTAGTTTCAACCTTGAGCTTCAAAAATATTAAAGGCCCAAAGAAATTTGAAGATTCCTTTGCAGGACAATTAATTAGTAAAGCCCTTAATGGGACAAATGCAGTACAAGTACAATTGTCAGGAGAATTGGAAAAAAAACATCCAACTTTCCCTGTCAGTCTATTAAATCATTACACTTCAAGTGATAAAAAATTATTCCCTTTGAGAAATGAAACACCCTTAGAAGTACCCCAACTTGATCAAATTGAGGAGGAAAAAGTACTGAAAGTCTTGAAATAAAGAAGACTCAGGGGAAAAATGAAAGAGAATACTTAGCCAGGTACAGGAATCCACAACATGAAGATGAATGGATTGCAGAAAGTAAAATACCTTATTCCTAAAAGTCTCTTAGAATATTCATGCATGAGAGAAGACCAATTCCTCAACAAAAAGCTTGAATTGTTTTCTTTACAGACTTAAAAAGTATAAGTAGAGAGGTTGGTCAATGGGTCATACCCCCCCAAATAAATTGGGTGTATACTACAAAGGAAAAATTGTGGTACAATTTTTTTGGTGGTTGGGAATGTGAGGCTGTGAGGTATGTATGACGTACCCATAAGGTCACAAAAAACTTTATATACAGTTGATTTAGTCTTGGACAGAATTTTCAATTGGATTTAAAATAAAAAATAACAAAGAATTAGTATAAATTTCTGATTGATAAGCACAGTTATGATTTTTATGTCAATTCTGGATTCTACACCAAAAATAACCTAGGGTACACCCATAGGGTGCTATGCCCAAAAATGATTATTTCTTATGTTATTAGAAGACTTACAAATCACAGTACAATTGCAAATTTTTTAACATTTTGTGAAATTGTTAAATTCAAGCTTAAATAAGCTTAAATTTAATAATTTGAGTCAAAATCAAGGTGTTGTGTATATTTACTGAATTGGCTAAGGATTTTCCATACAGGATGTAAATCCTGTGTGGGATCGATTTAAAAGGGTTTAAAGACATAGTATGGTTTCAAATAAATAAAAGGGCAAAATCCACACAAAAAAGTGGGACAAAGGAAAAAGACCAAACAGAGCTGGGGTACCCAACTTTTTTGATCTGCAAGGATTCAATTAAGGTTGTCCACCTGTCTTGGAGGATTTTCAACCTTATTTAAACTTTAAGATTAGACTTTGATCCAACCTTAACTTTTCAACTTGTTTTATCTCAATTTGGACAGGAATTTCAAGCTGCCAAAGGGTAAATCCTAATATGCAATCTCAGAACTAAGGTTTTAAGATCTTTCAAAGCTTAATTAAGCTTGAAAAATATAAACAAGCTTAAAACCTCAAAGCTACAAGCATCAAAACCTTATCAAAAGTTAAGGTTTGTTGTTTATTGTTATTGTAGGTGAAAAATAGCAATAACTTCAACAATTCATTTAAAATCCAATTCTTAAAACTTGGCCTAAATGGCACAAAACCATCTAATCAAAGGGTGTGGGCCAGAGGTCCTGGTGATGGTTGAAGGGGCCAAAGGCCCCCAGGCCCCATTCCAGTGGAAAGGCCTGGGGGCAAAGATGATGGAAAATTGGCCAAGAGGACATGGGTTCAAGATACAGCCAGGGATAGTGGGAGTTTCATTCTTTTCCACAAGAAACTCAGTTTCAAAAGAAATCAACTTGAATTGGTTTCCCCCATTGAAAGGCAACTTTTCTTCAAGGTTCTCAAACTTTGGTGTTTGCAAAAGTGTTTCAAAACTCTACTCCTAATGCTGGAAGTGTTGATAAGCATTTTTGCGACAGTTAAGAAAGAGCAAAGAACTACCGCAAAAAAATCCAAGTTTCCCAAATACTGGTTTGTTTTTTTCATGGGGAAAGTATATGATCTTATGGAAAAGACACTACAGAAATTCTAAACATCATTTTGGTAAAGCAAAACATCAGACTTAGTTGAAAATATGAGCAAAAGGTCAAAAGTGTAAGAAAAGTAGGCGTTATTTAAGCTGGTTGTGCTTTATGAGGATGAAATTGTTGGAAGAAATGATTGAGTCTCAGCTTGCACTATTGCTTGAGATAATTTTAACTGCTCACTTGATGCAAGTGATGGCTTTAGTGTCCTCCAAGTTAGATTTACCTCTAAATCTAACTTAAGTTAAGTGAAAGCGTAATTTTACCTTGCGATGTACGTCATCAGGTTAAAGCTAATGGGAAGCCTCATTATTGGTTCCTCGGTCATTGGCCGTTGTCCACTTATTGCTGGAAGAAACCCACTCATCAACAAAAAATCATGAAGCTCGAAGAAATAGAATCACTCTTCAAATCATCACCTCAAACGGCAGAGTCTGCTCTCATGCAGATCATTTCTCAACCGGCTGGTCAGCGATTTTATGTTGTCATCAGCGACTTTGAAAACTGAAGCTAATTCAATTTAACACAGATTTCAAAGATGAAGTGATTCTCAAGGAGAAGGAGTTAGCTTTAATTCGTTTAGGCGAGTACTATCGGGATTCAAAGTAAGTTACTAGATAATTTTTGCCTCTATTTTAATTTTAATGTATTGAGTGGTCCTCATTTTGATCATCAGAAACCCAGAAGGATTAGCCTCAGCAATTAGATGCTGTAGATCATTCATGTCAGCCATTGCTAAAGCCAAGACAGCTAAATTGGTCAAGACGTTGATCGATTTTTACTCTCAATCACCATTGAATGAGCATCCTAATTCATCTCAGATTCAAATTGTCATCACACGCGAAAATATTGAATGGGCAAGAAGCGAAAAACGTGTCTTCCTTCGTCAAAGCTTAGAGATTAAGCTTTGCGCTTTGTTATTCGATTATCAACAAACCAAAGAAGCTCTCAGTTTGATTGCAAACCTTTTGAAAGAGTTAAAAAAATTGGACGATAAAATGATTCTGACCGAAGTTCATCTACTTGAGAGTAGGATTAGGCATGCACTGTCTGATCCACCAAAAGCCAAAGTAAATCTTGTTGACACTTTATAATATAAAATAGTGTTCATTAATCCCTATCGTTCTAATCTGGTTGATTTTTAGGCAGCTCTGATTGCTGCTAGAACAGCTGCAAATTCCATATATTGCCCACCCCTACTACAGGCTCAGTTGGATATGCAATCAGGCGTTTTACATGCTGAGGAAAAAGACTACAAGACAGCGTGAGTTAGCTCCAAAGACTCATGATGGATCAATTCATCAACTAGACTATCATGAACGCTCTTTTTCTAATTAATTTTTGCTACTCAATCTCCAGATACTCATACTTTTTTGAAGCCCTGGAAGGTCTAGCTAGCCAAGACGACCCCCGAGCCTCATTGGCATTGAAATGTATGCTGATGTGCAAAGTGATGCTAAATTTGGTAAATTTAGGAATCAAAGCCTTTTTCATCTCAGTTATGCTAAGTTTGATCCCATTTGCGTTTAGCCCGAAGATGTGATGGCCATTCAAGGCTCTAAGCTAGCTCGAAAGTACGCTGGAAAAGGGACAGAAGCCATGCAAGCGATCGCAAAGGCTCATGAGGACAGAAGTCTAGCCAAATTTGAAGACGCTTTGAAAATTTATAAAGCTGGTGTGTTCACTTTAACTTCTGTCCTCCTTCTTTGCCTTCATCGCTTCATTTTTTTTGACATGCATTTTCTTTTTTCAACCATGGGCGGCGACTAGAATTGTCAGATGACCCCGTCGTCCGGAATCATCTTGCAGCACTTTATGATACCTTGCTTGAGCAAAATTTAATCCGGGTTATCGAGCCTTACTCGAGGATTGAATTGAGTTTTGTGGCTGAACAAGTCAAATTACCATTGCGAGACGTCGAGGCGAAATTATCACAAATGATACTTGATAAAGTATTTGCAGGTATTTTGGATCAGGGAGAGGGATGTTTAGAAGTTTTTGAAGAGTCACCCAATGAAAAGATGTATGATTATTCCTTAGAGACCCTTAAACAGATCGGTAGTGTAGTTGAATCCTTGTATGCCAAAGCACAAAAGTTAGGCCAATAATTTAATGTTGAGACATTCCCAGACACATTTTGCTGATATCAATGAAGCTGATACAAAGGTGAAAAAATTATAAAACTACGGGAGGAATTGTCTTGAACACTAGTTTCACTTCCGTTTATCAATGGATTTCGCCAGGCCAATCAATGTTGAGGTCGTCTCAACGACAGCACGTTTGCGCTTTTCACACGTCAAATACCACTACAAACCACCCCTAGGTAGCATCATGAATACACTTGAATTAACCTACATTACTACCAAACACCCCTCTAAAGCAGAAAACAAACCCCCATAAAGCAAAACTGTATTTATCCATTTTAATAATGAAAAAAATTACAACAGTATTATACTATTCTTCAACAAAATTGCCGCCCTCTTCATCTTTTGTGGGAATTTTTTATCGGAACTAAGGGAAAAAAATCGAATAAATAAGTTGATAAATTCACATTTGCGTTGAAATCTCTCCAATTATAATTTGAATGCAAGCAATGAACAGGAAAATCTTAACCTTAATAGCTATAAATCAAAATAATGACTTAAAACTGAGAAAATCCTACAAATTTATAAAATAGGAAACATAAACTGAGAGATTGTGAGAAAAATGAATAAAAAAGAACTACCAGAATTTATTTAGAAAAAAACTGGGTGTTTGTAAACCCATGTAAGGTTTTAGTAAAAACATGTAAGCCCTTATGTATGTGTTTTTACCAATTTATGGCCAAAACATGTAATTTTATCGTAAAACATATAAATAAGGTGTTTTTTTTAAAAAAAAACAGAGGCTCAAACAAAGCTTGGGGATATTAATCCAATCTTTTTGTTTTGTGGTGGCTTCTCAAGCTCACAGAATTATGCCAATTTCTCAAATTTGTCATCTAGAAAAAAACTGATAAAACAAAAATATGGCAAACATTTACTATGCTTGACAAACCACCACAAAAAACAAAAAACAAAGAACTTAAAAGAATCTTCCCAAGATTTGTTTGGGGATTTTTTTCTCAAAAACTTTCTTTACAAGTTTTACCATAAAATTATGTGTTTTTGCCCTAAAGTGGTAAAAACATTTAAAGGCTTGTATGTTTCTACTGAAACCATCCATGTGTTGACCAACACTCAAAAAATCTATGTTTAACAGGAAAGACAGATTCTAGTGATAAGATTAAAGCTTAGAGATTCAAAATTTGTAAGATGTACCTTTTGATGAAATGAATACAAATCATTGAAATAATAAAATGACTAAGATTAAGATAAAATAAGGAAGAAATAACCCTAAATTAAGCAAATATTTTTTGGAGTGGATAGAAAATTGTCAGATTTACTATTTGAAGATGGTTCTTGTGAATCTTCTGAAGTTCTTGGTTTCATAAATGAGAAACTCATTGGATTTTCAAGAAATTTTCACAGGATATCTTCTAAATGAAGAGGGCCTGGCACTCAATGAGCAGACTCACTGATGGAGGGCTCAAGGGAAGTACTCAAAGGATAAGTGCAATAAGATAAAAGGTAAAATTCCTACTGATCAAGAATGAGCATCAAAAGACATGAAATAAAAACAAAAGCAATAACAAAGAGCCAACCACAAATAATCCTGAATCACTGTTTCAACCTGTTCAGAAAAGAGAAAAGAATTAATAAGGATATGACCACCAAGACTCTACTGAACAGGTGAGGGAAGGCTAAGACTAACTTAATAATTAACCAAAGATTACCACTGAGTGAGAAATAAAATAATATTAATAAAAACTCAAATATTTTAATGAACTGGGGGAAAAACCCCCAGGTGGGTGAAAGGTGGCCACTATATGTAAAAAACTGCCAGCCTGGAGTTTGAGTGTTGAGAACCCATGACTGTCTGTTGGAGGAATCTGTATTTGAGATGTCAACCTGTATTGGTGTATCCAATACAGGTATTTGTGCCTGTATTGAGGACAGGCCTGTATTTGGTTAATCCTGTATTTGGGTTTTGCCTGTATTGAGCTGTATTGAGGTTTGAAACTGTATTTGGTGGATGTTCCATGAAAACCCCTTGTTGATTAGGTGTTGGAAGATCTTCAATTGGTAATGATTTGTAATGCCCTGCCTGTCTCCATGGCTGTGACATTATCCCCTTCTTGAAAGTGGTGAGCTCTGAGCACCACAAAAGTAAGTGAATCTTGATGAGGTCAATTAAAAAAACTTTCTTCCCCCCAATTACCCATTTTTCATTCCTCATAATTCCTCTTCATCAATCATAACTCCAAAATTTTTTCCATCTTCATAACTTGTAGGTCCTTTTGCTTTGACTTGATTCTGATTCTTCTCTTCTTCTTGGAAGAATATATTTTCCTTGTTCTTTTCTGTGATATTTGTATTTCTTCTTCTCATTCCAGTGTTCTTCATTCAACTTGTCTTGAGTCCTCATGGCTCATGATAAGTGGATGACTTCAGGTTTATGTCCTAAGAACACTGTGCCATTGAATAATTTTTCTTCATCTTGAATTTGGGCTAAAGATTGGCCCTTTCTTGATTGTGGAAAATTTCAGAATTCCATTGAATTTTGCCCAATTTTGGTGTTTTCTGGGGGTCTGGCCAATTTGGCCAAAATGGCCAAAATGGGAAATTATGTCATTATGCATGAAATTCAATAATTTGATGAAGTTTTCATCAAACGTGGATGGCTTGACAATTCTGATGGTTTTGAATAAGTAATAGCCAGAAATGTGCAAAATGTGCAAATATGCCATTATATGTGAAAATGGTATATTTGATGAAACTTTGAATAAAATGAAGATTTTGAAGGTTTTGAAGCGGAATTAGCCAAAATGCACAAAAAGTGCAAAAGTGCACAAATGCACCAATTAGCTTCTTTTTTCTTTGACTTTTGATGTTTTAAAGGCCTTTCAGATGATTTGAAGTGATTATGCACTGTAAGGTTTGACTAGGAAACAATAAGCAAAAATTACTAATATTTTACTTATTGTACTATGAATGTCCTTATGAATGAAATAAATAAGATGAAAATAATTATGATAATAAAGAATTCTTATAATTATGGCGTAAAAAAATATAAGGTTTGACTATGAAACAATAAGTGAAAATTACTAATATTTTACTTATTGTACTATGAATGTCCTTATGAATGAAATAAATAAGATAAAAATAATTTTAATAATAAAGAATTATTATAATTATAGCATAAAATAATTATATTATTAAATAAATGTAATAATATAATTTATATTAGAAAAAAAATAATATATATAAAATAAATATATTAATATAGGATAATTAATATATTTAAAAGCACTTTATCATTGTTACCAACAAATAATAAAGGAATAGAAAATTGTTTTTTATTAATAAAAAACAATTTTCTATAATTAATAAAAAACAATTAATAACAATAATATTACCAATATTAAAGTTATAAATTAATATAAATACTATTTATATTAATTATAGAATTATTAATAGTAATAATAGAGAAAAATTATTATAATAAGAGAAATAGCCTACTTTTAATGCTTAATATAATAATTTTGAATACTTTTACGCCTAGAAATGTAAATACAACTTATTTAAATTGTAGCTACAATAAAATTTAAGATAAATTACAAATTCTCTTGGTTTTATGTGGAATTGAGGTTTTTAAGAGAAATTTAAACAAAACGATTAAATAATTGCAATACTCACAACAAAGATGAAGATTATTATAAGGTTGTCTTTGGTCTTTAACAATATAAAAGTTTTATATATAAAGAATAAAGAAATTACCTTTTTATTTAATGATTTAATGTTTTGTAAGCATCTGAGGGGGAAATAGAGTAAAAAGAGCTCTATTTATAGTAAATTCCTTCCTCCTAGAGTCCAAAAGGCTTCTAGTAGACATGCACTGATCATATTCACTGGAATCAATCAATATTCCAAGGTTTTGTGATGATTACATCATGATCAAACCATCTTAACTCATTATTACGCCATTATTTAGAGTTATCACTATAGCTCTAAGTTTTGATGATGTCAAGGCTTGGAAGAACCCCAAAATTCGTGGATTTTATTAGTTTTAATCATAAACTAACAGTATTTACCAATGGTAGCACTCATATGACTGTTAAACTCAATTTAAGGTTACAGTGAGTGATCATAAATGATCAAATTAAGCTCAAACTTTGATTCTTAATGACTTTTAAGTTAAACACCCTAGAGAAATTAAGGGAGTGAATTCTAATAGCTTGGCATAACCGTATTATTCTTCCGAGAGCATTTCATTAAATCATCAAAACTCTATTTTTGATGATTTTCCTTGTAACTCATCTTTTCTGTTGAAATTTAATATTTTAAACTTCAAACCATGATTTCAAGGGGATATACCTTGAATATTATGAAAAAAATACATCATTCTTCACGAATGAACTATTAGAATCCAACTGTCTACTTTCTTTTAAGTTTGGACCACTTTCACAACAAAGTGGTCAACAGCTCTATTGATTTTAATCAATAATCCCTCACAGGTTTTAACCTTGTTTATAAATTGTGAAATAAAGTTCATTTCTGTATTTGTACAGTAATTACGTGGTGACTTTTTTTTTGGTTCATCACTCTATAATGCATATTTAAAAAGATACTAGCTAAAATCCTTGAATATATGCATTGACCAAAAAAGTGCTTATATTCAGCTTAACTCCTTAAGTATTGACTTTGGAGATTAGCTTCTTAATTACTTAAGGTGTGGGAATTTATGGAGAATCCAATGGTACCATTTATTTTACATGTTTATTAATTGGTATTTGAAATAATTAAGGATTTGTGTTTTTTATAAGGTATTATTACTTATAACTCATTAAATATTGACTTTACAGATATTCCATAAAATGGTATATGTGTATTTTACCATGGGGACTCCAATGGTATAATTTATTTAACATTTTTATTCATTGGCTTTCAAGTTAAACCAAGTTTTATGCCAATTTATGGGATTTTTGTAGTTTTAAGGTAATTATTTTCAATGTATAATTATTTTAAATCTTTCTTGTGACCTTTTTGGGTATGTGGTCATATCTCAAAGGTTCACAACCCCTACCACCAAAAAAGATTGTACCACAATCTGATATGTGTAATTAGGGTATCATTCACTCTCCTACCTCTTCAATAGACTTTGTTAGTCTTGAAGCTCATAAATGATTAACTTTTCTATTCTTTAGGCTTTCTTTCATGTCTGAACCTTCTTAGTAGTTTATCAGCATTTGTTATATCTTTCTCAAGTAGCCATTCATCTTCTTGAGTTGAATTCCTATACCTTACAAGGTATTCTCTTTCATTTTTGTTTCTTGTCCTTCTTTCTTTGAGGACTTTTACAATTTTCTTTTCTTCTCCTTCTTTCAAGGGGGGAATTTCAAGTGGGGGTTTATTTCTTAGTGGAAATAGTTCCTTGTCACTTGAGCTGTAAGGTTTTATCAGACTTACAAGCAAAGTTGGGTGTTTGTTCATTAATTCACCTGTCAGTTCCAATTGTACAGCATTGGGTCCATGGAGTGCTTTAATCATATATGGTCCTGGAAAGGAATCTTTCACTTTCTTTGGACATTTATGTTATTGAAATTAAGGGTTGATACTAGGACCAAGTCTCCTATTTTGAAGTTAGGTGGTTTATGACTTTTATGCCGTCTTTCTTTTGCATATTTGAAAGAATCTTGCATAAATCTGTTTGTATGGTGTCTTGCTTTGTCAAGCATTAGCTTAAAACTGCTTGCTGTTGGATGTATATTGACTAAGTCTTTTTTGAGGGTATCATAAGGAAGTCTTGGATTCCAACCTTTTTCTAGCATTTCTGGTGTTTTGCCAGTAGAAGAATGTATTGATGTTTTATAAGCCAGTTCAAGTGCTGGTATTAGTGTACACCAATGATGGGTAAAACCATCAGAATCTTTGAATTATAGCCCATAAGAACAGAATCTTCTGATCATGTCCTCCAAGGTTTGGATCCTTATTTCTGCTAAACCATCAGTTTGAGGATGGTAAGCTGTTGAGAATGATAATTTTGTCCCAAACAAGTTATGGAGATTTGTCCGTAATGCTGAAGTGAATTTTGGGTCTCTATCACTTATAATATTCTGGAATAAGCCTGTATGGCTAATGAACTTCTTCCATATCATTATGGCTGTGTCCATAGATGTGTCATCTTTGTGACATGGTAGGAACATGGGAGCTTTGCTATACCTGTCAACTAATACTAGGCATGCATTATAACTTCTGTCTCCTCCTGGAGGTAATGCTGTTACCCAATCCATATGAACTATTTCCCAAGAGGATTTTGGTTCTTGGATTTGGATCATCCTTCCAAATTGCTTTCCTGTGGCGCTGCTGGCTTTCTGAAATCTGTGACAGGTCAGGGAGTATTCTGCAACATCATTCTTCCAATTTGCCCACCAAGAGCAGGTTTTCACCCTTTCTAATGTTCTGTCTTCTGAAAGATGTCCAGCTGAAACACTATCATGACACTCATCTAAAACAGTGCTTATCAGGGCTCTCTCTGTTAAGGCCATAACACATGTATGTTTTGTTCTATGGTAGAGGATTCCATCATGGAGGTGGAATCTTCCTTCATCATATGCCTTTTTCTGTGTCTCATCTAATTTTGATGAAAGTGATGGATCTTTGCAGTCTTTCATTAGAAGTTGGCTTAAGATATGGCAAGTCTTGTCTATCTTATAGAATTCTGTGCCAATGTTTGTAACACATATCCCTTCTTTATTGTGCTATTCCTGTGGTACCCATGCTGGATTGTCAGGGGTATTTGCTAGAGCCCATCTGCTAAGACCATCTGCATTTTTATGAATATTTCCAGATTTATGAACAATAGTCATATTTCCTCTGTATTCTTGGATAGCAACTTTCCATCTCAGAATATGTCTATTTGGAGTTTTCATATTTAATAGAGATTTTACAGCATTACAGTCTGTAATCACATCAAATACTGTTCCATCCAAGTAATAATGTAAATTTTCTAAATCCCACACTACGCAGAGGCATTCAATTTGGCTTGCTCCATATCTTGCTTCTGTTGGCTTTATTTGTCTTTAAATAAAACAAATTGGTCCTTCCACTGGTTTATCATTGATAGTTTGTGTCTGGTGTAGTGCACCACCTAGTCCTTCTCCAAAAGCATCAATGTACAGTTTGAAGGGTAGTTTCCAATCTGGCATTAGAAGAAATGGGGCAGTTGTTAAGGAATTTTTCAATTCTTCATATGCCTTGACTCTTTCTTCTGTCTTTTCATAGACTGTTTGTTGGTCACATAGCTTATACAAGGATTTGGCAATTTTTGCAAAGTCCTTTATATGCTGTCTATAGTAACCAGCGAATCCTAGAAATGATTGCATTTCTTTGTTGGTTTGAGGCATTGGTTTAAGTAGTACTGCTGCTACTTTCTTCTTGTCTATGCCTAGACTAAGTCCAGATACAACATGTCCTAGTGCTTTTAGTTCACTGTATGCAAAATGACACTTTTTCAAGGAAATTTTCATATTCACTTGCACTATCTTTTGTAGTACCCTTTCCAGTCTTGTAAGGTGGTTTTCCCAGTTTCTGAGCAAAACATGATATCATCAATATAGATTATTAAGCATCCTTCTGATAGTTCTTCAGGAAATATGGTATTCATCATCCTTTGATAATGGGAAGGTGCATTTTTCATGCCAAATGGCATTCTTAAGTATTGAAAATCCCACAGTGGACTATTATCCTCAGTAGTTTCTTGGAATTGTCTGTTAAGACATTTTGATGAAAGCCCTTTAAAGCATCCATTGCTGTAATGAACTTAGCTTGTGACAATTGTGTCAATGTCTCATGGATTCTGGGTATTGGATATCTGTCCGGAATGGTATAGGTGTTCAGGGCTCTGAAGTCTCCTACCATCCTTGATTTTCCATTATGCCAAGTTATAATGACAGCTGTAGTGACCTCTACCTGTTCATTATGTCCTACTTTTCTTAATACTCCAAGGTCCATTAATTCTTTAATGTGTGCTTCCAAGGCGTCTCTAGCCCTTGGACTAGCTGGGCAAGTAGGTCTCCTTAGTAAGGGTGGGTAAGGGTTTTACACATTAGGAATTATATCCACCTCATTCCCAATCATGGCACCTAGTGGCTCCTTGTCAGTTGCAAAGGCATTTTTGTACTTGTATAAAGGTCAATCCATTTTTCTTTGAGCTTTTCTGTTCATTCTTGATTGAATTCTGCCTCTTTGAGCTGTTCAGATATAAAAAGGTCTTTTTCTAGACTTTTCTCTTCATTCTTAATAGCTGTGATTTGGTTTTTGTTATTTAAGAAGCCAAACTATTGTCTTTTGTTGTCTCCTATGGTAAAATATCCATCTTTTTGGTCAGAGATACCTCTACCATAAATTGATAAGTAGTAATTTCCAAGTATGAATTGATTACTAGTACAGTTTTCCATTAATACAAACTCTACTTTAATTCTGACACATTGTGAGGGGTGAGGAAAAATTAGTGTTACATCAATTATTCCAAGGGGCTCCATGCTCTCACTTGCACTACTAAATTTGACACCTTGTATTGGCATAAGTTTTTCTTGCCAGGCTGGGACAATGGTTCTTAAATAACTTTTACCAACACAGGTGCAATATGCTTCTGTATCCAAGTTCACTTTTCCTTCTTGATTATCAACCATAACAATGCATATACTTGATTTTCCAGCTGTATATCCCATTCCTTTTGCAGTTTTGGTTCTTTACATTTTGCCATCTTGTATATTTGTCAGGTTTGTGTCAGATGTTCCAACTTGCGGTAAGTTTGACTTAACATCTATTACTTCATGAATTATATCACTATTAGTAATTTGGGCATTAATTATATTAATTTCATGATTTTCAGAACTTTCTGACTCTTCTGTTTCTTTTTCAGAGTCATATTCCTCTTCTTTGTAATTATGGTTTTCTGTTTCCACAATTTCATTAATCTTTGCCTTTTTGAGGCAATTCTTGGCTAAGTGTCCAATACCTCCAAATTTATGGCATTTTCTTTGTTTATGATTGTTGGATGTATTGGGTTTGAAAGCTTCTTTTGATTTATCTTTTTTGATAACTGGATTATTTGGAATTTTAATGTCCAGTTTATTCTGATTTCTACCAATTTTTGTTCTTGTCACTATGTCTTCTAGTGCATTGATATACTCTTCTGTGGAGCATGGATCTATACACCTGCTTCTTCGGGAATGTTCTAGCTCTCCTCCACATTTCTTAAGTATTTTCATGTGCACCATTTTTTGTGACATTTCTGGGTACAATGCATTGAGTCTTTCAGCTTGTTTTAAGAACCAAGTTAAAGGTTTGTGTAAGATGTGACTCTGAAACTGATGATAATATTACTATTTATCAACAGTACTATGTCTGTTCTTATGAAATATAAGAATAATATATTATTATAACCACAATTAAATAATTAAAGAATTATTTCTTTCACTTGTTCTACACTACTAGTGATTATAACAGTGAGCAGTAATTGTCTACAAGAATCAATTACAAGAAGAATTTAATAATAAAAACTCCTTTTATTAAAATAATAAAATTATTTTAAGATATAATTATCTTTTGCAAGAATAATTATAAAGATAATTCTTGAAGAAAACTATTACTAGAGAAAAACTTTAAGAATTAAAGATAAATGGCTCACTAATACTCCAAAGAACTTATTGCTAGATAAAAGTAGAGAAATTTGACGTGGAATTGTGGATTTAAGGGATCAAAATCAGTTATAGCAGGATTAAAACAATATATAGTTGGATTCTATGATTTCACGTCTTTCTGATTGATTCTGAAAGATTTAAAACACTTAAGAATAGCTGTAACTAATACTTACTTGTTGGTAATAATGATTTAATAAATTGATAAGATGATGATGTGGAAAAAACAGCAAGAGGAGGCCTCTTTTAAGTCAACAACAGCTCACAGAGGCGTGCCATGGAGCAAACTGAAAAACCAGTGAGTGAGAAAACAATAAACCTTTTTGGATTATTGATTGCATCATCAGTTGTCACGTAAGATTATCATAATTACTTAATTGATGCTTTTACGTGACTACCAACCCCAATATGGTTAAGAATAAAAGGAGTAACACTTGTAAATCTTCTTTTATTCTAAAATAATCATTGGTTTCTCAAAGTTATCAATGTTATTACCAATTTCATCACAGGTTGTAATTACTGTGAATTTTTGAAGATTCAGTGTTTCACGTAGAATAACCAAAAATGGACTGTAAGTAAAACTTTTAATTTTACTAGTAAAACTGTAATTCTTTTTGGTGTACCATAGATAATACAGTTCTCCTTTAGTCCTGAAAGTTTCAGAAGGATTCATTAAGAATTGTATTTTTAATGAATTTTTGAAGTTTTTACCTTATTTCTACGTAGAATTGCAAATAGCAGTGTTTTGCTGGTTGCTATGAGGTAAATCAATGAATATGGGTCCCAAAAGGGTTTTAATTACTCTTTTGGGGTTTATCCATGGAAAGTCATTAGTAATTGACATGGTTACAGGAGTGTAAGTAGCTCATTACCTCCTTGGCACGTCAAAATAGCAGGTTATTTGCTATTTTCTGGTGTTTTACAGTAGTTGTAACTTGGTAACCAAGTTCCCAAAGAGTTTTAGTTTACCAATTAGGCCAAGATGAGCCATGGATCCATGCTCTGGAGCTATCCACGCCTCTGAGGCCTCAGAAGTTGGGTACCCTGGCTCTCTTTGATGTCTTTTGTCCCCCTTGCTTATTTTTTACGTCAAAATAGTAATTTAAGCTTAAAGTGAGATATCCACTATGGGTGTACCAAAAGTCCATGTAAGAATACCATGATATTAAGTGCTCAAAACATGCATAACACTATTCTTAGTGTATATGTAACATGGGATTTCTCACTTTCGCATTATTTTGGCTAAAAATCAAGAAAAACAAAAATTTTCACGGATCTTTTATGTGGTATTAATGATGTGGTATTGAAGTATTTTCCATTTTACCACCTCAAATACTTAAATTGAGCTTATTCACTCTATGGAGCTACCCTAGGTGAAATTTTGTGTAGAATCCAAATCTGGTCTTAAATCCATGGATTTACTTACTCAATAAAAAGTTATTCATCTTTTCTGAAATTGAAAATGATGAATTTTGGATATATGCATGACTTATGAGTTGTGCATAATTCAAAATTTCTTTTTAAGATAATTGTGGCCTATTTGGGTATGTAAAATATACCTCAAGGCTCACATTCCCTCCCACCAAAAAATAAAATTGTACTACAATTTTATCAAATGATAGAATAATAAAAGCCCCAAAGGGGGGTAATGTCCACTGTCCAACCTCTTCAAACTACTCAGATCAAGTAATTTAAAGCACATTTTATAGACATATTCAGGCTTGTGGCCTTCTTTCATGTCTAAATCTTCTCAAGAGTTTATCTGAGTCAGGTATTTCTGATTCTGCCAGCCATTCATCTTCATGTATTGGATTTCTATATCTGACAAGATATTCTCTTTGATTTTTACCCCTAAGTCTCCTTTCTTTAATGACCTTCTTTATCTTTTTGTCTTCATTCTGTTCCACAGGTGGTACAGTCAAAGGAGGTGGGTTCCTTAAAGGAAACAATTCTTTATCAGCTGGTTGATAAGGCTTTATCAAGCTGACTGGAAATGTGGGGTGTTTATTTTCCAATTCACCACTCAATTCCACTTGAACTGCATTGGTTCTATGTAAGGCAACAATAACAAAAGGTCCTACATAAGAATCTTTAAGTTTCTTTGGGGCTTTGATATTATTAAAATTCAAGGTTGAAACTAAAACTAAGTCCCCTACTTTGAAGTCTGGTACTTTATGACTCTTGTCCCACTGCTGTTTTGCATAATCAAAAGCATCATCCATACTTTGTTTTGCATGATGTTTTACTTTATCAAGCATTATCTTGAAGCTGGAAGCTGTAGGATGAATGTCAATCAAGTCTTTCCTCAGTTTGTCTGCTGGAAGTCTTGGATTCCATCCTTTCTCTAACATAGCAGGAGTTTGTCCTGTGGAAGAATGGACTGATTTCTTGTATGCCAATTCTAATGCAGGTATCAGAGTGCACCAGTCATGGGTAAAGCCATCTGAGTCTTTGAATTCTAATCCATAAGCACAGAATCTCCTGATCATGTCTTCTAAAGTCTGAATCATCGTCTCTGCTAGCCCATCTGTTTGAGGGTGATATGCTGTAGAGAATGATAACTTAGTCCCAAACAATCTATGAAGATTGGTCCAAAGTGCAGATGTGAATTTGGGATCTCTGTCACTTATGATATTCTTAAATAATCCTGTATTAGAAATAACTCTACTCCATAAAAGAAGAGCTGTATCCATAGCAGTGTCATCTTTATGACATGGTAAGAATATGGGAGTTTTGCTATATCTGTCTACAATGACTAAGCAAGCATTATAAATTTTGTCACCACTTGGAGGAAGTGCTGTGACCCAATCCATGTGAACAACTTCCCAAGGGGATTTTGGTTCTTGAATATGGATCATCAATCCAAATTTCTTGCCTGTACTCCTGTTTGCTTTTTGGCATCTATCACAGGTATGGCAATACTCAATGGTTTCTTTTCTCCAAGATGGCCACCATGCACAGTTCTTCACTTTCTCAAATGTTCTGTCTTCTGACAGGTGTCCAGAGTAAATGCTATCATGGCATTCATGAAGAATGGTATTGATAAGCAATCTACTACACAGTGTCATCACACAAGAATGTTTTGTTCTATGGTAAATAATCCCATCAAACAAGTGAAATCTTCCTTCAGAATAGGAATTTTTCCAAACTTCATCTAGTGCATTAACCAAAGATGTGTCTTTGCAGTCTTTATCCAATAAAGAAGTCAAGATATGGCAATTCTTGTCTTGTTTATAAGACTCTCTGACCTCTTCAAAGAATTCAGTCCCAATATCAGTTATGTTAATTCCTTCAATTGGAATCTGTGGTTCAGCTTCCAAAGGTACATAAGCTGGGTTATCAGGAGTGTTGGCTAAAGCCCATCTACTAAGTCCATCAGCATTTTTGTGAATGTTTCCTGCTTTATGAACTATAGTCATGTTTCCTCTATATTCTTGAATGGCTATTTGCCATCTCAACATATGTCTGTTGGGAGTTTTCATGTTAAGAAGTGATTTCACGGCATTACAGTCAGTTATCACTTCAAAAACACTGCCATCAACGTAATAGTGTAATTTCTCAAGTGCCCATACCAAAAATAAGCACTCCATTTGGCTTGCACCATATCTGGCTTCTGTTGGTTTGATTTGTCTTGAGATATAACAAACTGGTCCTTCTGTAGGTTTGTCATCAATAATTTGGACTTGATGTAGGGCTGCCCCTAATTCATCTCCACATGCATCAATGTACAACTTAAAAGGAATATTCCAGTCAGGCATGAGGAGTAAAGGTGCTTCTGTAAGGGCTTTCTTTATCTTCTCATAAGCTCTGATTCTTTCCTGTGTCATCTCAAATACAGTCTGTTGATCACAGATTCTATAGAGTGACTTGGCTAGAATTGCAAAATCATTCAAGTGTTGCCTATAGTAACTAGGAAATCCAAGAAAAGACATCATTTCTTTTTTATTCTGGGGTATTGGCTTAAGTAACACTGCTGCCACTTTATTTTTGTCAATACCCAAGCTCAAACCAGAAACAACATGTCCTAATGCTTTGAGTTCTTCAAAACCAAAATTGCATTTCTTAAGTGAAATTTTCATGTTCACTTCTGCAACTTTATGAAGTACTCTTGCAAGTCTTTCAAGGTGTAAAGACCATGAGTCAGAACATATAATAATATCATCAATATAAATGATAAGCCATCCTTCAGACAATTCTGTGGGGAAGATGGTATTCATCATTCTTTGATAATGAGATGGAGCATTTTTAATGCCAAATGGCATTCTAAGATACTCATAAATACCACAGTGGGTGATAATTCTAAGTAATTTCCTAGCTTTAGGCGTCAAAAGATTTTGATGGAAGCCTTTCAATGCATCCATTGATGTTATATACTTGGCTTTAGACAATTGAGTCAGGGTTTCTTGAATTCTTGGGATTGGATACCTATCTGGAACTGTGTAGGTATTCAATGCTCTGAAATCTCCAACCATTCTTGACTTATCATTGTGCCAAGCAATAATAACAGGTGTTGTAACTTCAACTTCCTCATTATGGCCTACTTTCCTTAGTACACCAAGTTGGATCAACTCCTGGATATGTTTTTCCAAGGCTTCTCTAGCTCTGGGACTGGCTGGATAAGCTGGTCTTCTAAGTACTGGAGGATATGGTCTATCAATATTAAGAGTAATATCAATTTCATGTCCTCTTATAGCCCCTAATGGTTCATTATCAGATGAAAATGCATTATTGTATGTATATAATACATCAATAAGTTCATTCCTCATCTTTGGTAACAATGATGGATTAATTTGTGCTTCAACAAGTTGTTTAGACACAAATTCATCTTTGTAAGTATTTTTGACAGAAGATACTACAGATATCTTTTTTGGAATATTGGAGAAAGCAAATTTCTGCCTTTTGTTATCTCCAATTGTGAAATATCTGTCTTTATGGTTATTTATATCAATACCATAGATATTCAAGTAATCATTTCCAAGAATGATGTGCTGAGATGTGCAATTATCCATTACTACAATCTCAGTTTTCATTCTTACACTTCCTGCTGGATGTGGGAATACAATATTAGTGTCCAATATGCCCAAGGGGTACATATTGTTACTGGCACTACTGAATTGTACACCTTCTATTGGTAATAGATGGTCTTTCCATTCAGGAAGTATAATTTGGAGATAATCCTTGCCAACACATGTGCAAAATGCTCCTGTATCCAAAGTTACTTTGGCTTCAATATCACTCATCAGAACTGATGTGATACAGGATGCTCCAGCAGTATAACCCTTTCCTCTAGCAGGTTTAGTTTTACACATTCTGGCATCTTGGATATTGATCAGGTTGCAGCAATCTTCACTGTACTGTGGCAAGTGGGTATGGACTTCTGTGACCTCAAAGAAAGCTGAAATGTTTTCAATGGGATAGTCCTCCACTGGTGTATCTTCAGAGACTGCAGAATCTTGATCAGACTCTTCTTTCTCTTCAGTACACTGAATTTCTTCAATCATTTGAACTTCATTGATCTTTGTCTTCTTAGGGCAAGTGTTGGCTAAATGTGAAGTACTTCCACATTTATGACACTTCAAGACAGGTCTTTCTGGTCTTCTTTCCTCTCTAGGAATCTTTGAGACTATTTTGGACTCTATTGGGTTTCTAATCCAAGTCTTACCAATTCTTGTTCTGGTAATGATATCTTCCATAGCATTAATGTAGTCCTCTGTTGAACAGGGCTCCACACATCTGCTCTTGATAGCATGTTCCAGTTCTCCTCCACACTTTCTTAATATTTTCATATTAATCATAGTGTCAGACATATCTGGGTGTAAAGCAGATAATCTGTCTTTTTGTTTGAAGAACCAAGTAAGTGGTTTGTCTTTTTCTGAGTTAAAAATGGCACTTTCAAAAGCATTCTCCATTTTAAACCTCCAAGAATTATTGGCCCATTTGGTAATCACTTCAGATTTCCACCAAGACCAGTCATGTTTTCCATGATCTATTCTCATCTTGTAATACCATTTCTTTGCAGTCTTGGTAAACAAACAATGTAATTTTCCTACTATGATTTCATCAGGTATATTAAAGTCTTCTTGCAACATATCAATAGTCCTGATGAATTCAATATGGTTGTATTCTCCTTCACCAGAGAATGTTGGCCATTCTTCTATTTTGGGAATATCTCGTGCAGAGTAGGCATTTTCTCCCAAGAATGGTGTAAGACTTTCTCTAACAGAGAGTTTTTCCTCAGTCAAAGGTGTAGAATGTCTTGGCATATGTGGTTCATGATTCTTATGAATTTGTTCCACACTTGCAATTATCTCATTCTTTAATTTCTGCCTTTCACTGTCACTTTTTGCTAAATGTATAGCAAATTGATTGGTGTTCTTAACTATTTGTAAGACATGGTCTTCAAGAGTTTTAAGTCTATCAGTTACTTGAAGAATGGAAGGATCTTCTGTGTCATCATTCTGATTTTGACATTGGTTCTCAATTCTTTTACAAGTATTGTCAATTGACTCAATGGTGACATTTGTCAGTTTATGCCATTCAGAATGTGCCTTGTCATTTTTCTGTAGTTCATTGATGTCTGATGTAATTTGCTTTAACTTTGACTCAAGTTTGCCAATTTCTACACTAATACTTCTATGTACATCAGTTATTTGCGTGGAAAGGTCCTGTTCATCCTTTCCTGCTCTTTGGCTGTGAATTCCATAAGAGTTCTGGCCATATTGAAGACACTGTCCACTGCTGAAGGCTCCAATTTGGGGATCCTGTACCCTTGTGGGTAAGGTCTGTGCCAATTGGCTTTGCCTTTGCCCTTGCCTTGATGGTTCTTGGGACCTCTCTGTTTCTTTTGAGGTCCTTTGGGCTTGTCCTTGGATGCTCCTGGAGCTGGTTTGGAGCTGGTAGATGCCACTGGTGCCTCTGTCTCCAAAGTTGGAGTCATTTCCAACTCTTTCTTCTGGTCTATGGATAAAAGACTCTGGTTCTTCAACCAATTCTTTATCTTTTTGACCTTGTCTTTGCAAGACAGGGGGCTCCAACCTCCTAAGAGTTCTATGGTCTTCTCCTGACCCAGAAAGCTCTTGATGTGTAAGTAGGAGTTCATGGCCCCCTGCCAAAGGCTTGGGCAGATTTCCCACTCCTCTTCTTTGGCTGCTCTGAACCAATTTTTGTACTGGCTCTGATATATTTCTATTACTGCCACTTGAAAATGGTTCAGCCCTGGAAATATTATCATAAATTAGTTCAGGCTCAGAATTCATGTCAAAATCTGTTGGTACAGACCTTGGGGAATGGGGGGCAACTCTGGCATCCTCCAGATGTGTCTTTCTTGTGGAAGATTTGGCACTTCTGGATTTGGTCTTGCCTCTTCCTTGTCCACATCCATCTGGTTGGACTGAATAGTTGCTTCCATTTCTGGTATGCACCATTTTCACGTCAATTTAAGGATAAAAGGTGAAAATAAAGATAAAAACACACCTTTTGGTGGTAATTTATTCTTTTCAGAATTGAATAAGGCGCCTCTTTTAGCAATTTGCACCTCAATACTTTCTTCAGATTCTGCTTCTGAAGATTCTGGGCTAGTGATATATCTTTTACTGAGTCTGTTACCAGCTGCACAGTATTTGATTAAAGACACTAGGAAAATTATAAAAGAAAAAAATTATTTTTTATACTTTTTAAAATATTTTTAAAGATTTTTTATAAGTTTTATATTTTTTAATATTAAAAAATTATTCTTTTTAAAGAAAAAAAATTAAAATTTAAGATTTTGAATGAAAATTAATTCAGAGTAACTCAAAGAATAATTTTATAAGTTTTTGGATGTGAAAAAGCCACGTGTAAAAACAGTATAAAATTAAACCAAATTCCTCAATGAAAAAGATTTTAAAACAATTTCAAAAATAAAAATATTTTAACTTCAAATTGAAAGAAAAAATTAATTAAATTAATATATTTTAGAGCTTAAAAATATATCAATTAAGGGTACAAGGTTCAAAAAACACGGCCAGGCCCCCAAATGTAAGATGTGACTATGAAACTGATGATAATATTACTATTAATCAACAGTACTATGTCTGTTCTTATGAAATATAATAATAAAAATTATTATAACCACAATTAAATAATTATAAAATTATTTCTTTCACTTGTTCTACACTACTAGTGATTATAACAGTGAGCAGTAATTGTCTACAAGAATCAATTACAAGAAGAATTTAATAATAAAAACTTCTTTTATTAAAATAATAAAATTATTTTAATATATAATTATCTTTTGCAAGAATAATTATAAAGATAATTCTTGAAGAAAACTAATTTTAGAGAAAAACTTTAAGAATCAAATATAAATGACTCACTAATACTCCAAAGAACTTATTGATAGATAAGAGTAGAGAAATTTGACGTAGAATTGTGGATTTAAGGGATCAAAAGGATTTATAACAGTATTACAACAATATATAGTTGGATTCTATGATTTCACGTCTTTCTGATTGATTCTGAAAGATTTAAAACACTTAAGAATAGCTGTAACTAATACTTACTTGTTGGTAATAATGATTTAATAAATTGATAAGATGATGATGTGGAAAAAACAGCAAGAGGAGGCCTCTTTTAAGTCAACAACAGCTCACAGAGGCGTGCCATGGAGCAAACTGAAAAACCAGTGAGTGAGAAAACAATAAACCTTTTTGGATTATTGATTGCATCATCAGTTGTCACGTAAGATTATCATAATTACTTAATTGATGCTTTTATGTGACTACCAACCCCAATATGGTTAAGAATAAAAGGAGTAACACTTGTAAATCTTCTTTTATTCTAAAATAATCATTGATTTCTCAAAGTTATCAATGTTATTACCAATTTCATCACAGGTTGTAATTACTGTGAATTTTTGAAGATTCAGTGTTTCACGTAGAATAACCAAAAATGGACTGTAAGTAAAACTTTTAATTTTACTAGTAAAACTGTAATTCTTTTTGGTTGTACCATAGATAATACAGTTCTCCTTTAGTCCTGAAAGTTTCAGAAGGATTAATCAAGAATTGTATTTTTAACGATTTTTTGAAGTTTTTACCTTATTTCTACGTAGAATTGCAAATAGCAGTGTTTTGCTGGTTGCTATGAGGTAAATCAATGAATATGGGTCCCAAAAGGGTTTTAATTACTCTTTTGAGGTTTATCCATGGAAAGTCATTAGTAATTGACATGGTTACAGGAGTGTAAGTAGCTCCTTACCTCCTTGGCACGTCAAAATAGCAGGTAATTTGCTATTTTCTGGTGTTTTACAGTAGTTGTAACTTGGTAACCAAGTTCCCAAAGAGTTTTAGTTTACCAATTAGGCCAAGATGAGCCATGGATCCATGCTCTGGAGCTATCCACGCCTCTGAGGCCTCAGAAGTTGGGTACCCTGGCTCTCTTTGATGTCTTTTGTCCCCCTTGCTTATTTTTTACGTCAAAATAGTAATTTAAGTTTAAAGTGAGATATCCACTATGGGTGTACCAAAAGTCCATGTAAGAATACCATGATATTAAGTACTCAAAACATGCATAACACTATTCTTAGTGTATATTTAACATGGGATTTCTCACTTTCCCATTATTTTGGCTAAAAATCAAGAAAACCAAAATTTTTCACGGATCTTTTATGTGGTATTAATGATGTGGTATTGAAGTATTTTCCATTTTACCACCTCAAATACTTAAATTGAGCTTATTCACTCTATGGAGCTACCCTAGGTGAATTTTTGTGTAGAATCCAAATCTGGTCTTAAATCCATGGATTTACTTACTCAATAAAAAGTTATTCATCTTTTCTGAAATTGAAAATGATGAATTTTGGATATATGCATGACTTATGAGTTGTGCATAATTCAAAATTTCTTTTTAAGATAATTGTGGCCTATTTGGGTATGTAAAATATACCTCAAGGCTCACAAGAATAGTTTAACTAATACTTACTTGTTGGTAACAATGATATAAAATGATAATAAGATGATTCTTGTAAAAAACAGCAAGAAGAGGCCTCTTTTAAGTCAACAACAGCTCACAGAGGCGTGCCTTGGAGCAAACTGAAAAACCAATGAGAAAACAATAAACCTTTTTGGATTATTGATTGCATCATCTGTTGTCACGTAAGATTACTTAATTGATGCTCTTACGTGACTGCCAACCCCAATATGGTTAAGAATAAAAGAAGTAACATTTGTAAATATTCTTTTATTCCAAAATAATCATTGATTTCTCAAAGTTATCAATGCTATTGGCAATTTCATCACAGGTTATAATTACTGTGAATTTTTGAAGATTCAATGTTTCACGTAGAATAGTCAAAAATGGACTATAAGGAAAACTTTTCATTTTACTAAAAAAACCATAATTCTTTTTGGTTTTACCGTAGATGATACATTTTTCTATTAGTCCTGAAAGGTTCAGAAAGATTCATTAAGACTTGTATTTTTAATGAATTTTTGACGTTTTTACCTCATTTCTACGTAGAATTGCAAATATCAGTGTTTCACTGGTTGCTATGAGGTATATCAATGGCTACAAGTCCAAAAAGGGTTTTAATTACTCTTTTGGGGTTTATCCACGGAAAATCATTAAGAATTGACATGTTTACAGGAGTCTAAGTAGCTCTTTACCTCCTTGGCACGTCAAAATAGCAGGTTATTTGCTATTTTCTTAAGATTTACAGTAGTCGTAACATGGTAGCGAGGTTCCCAAAAGGTTTTAGTTTACCAATTACGCCAAGTTCAGCCATGGATCCAAGCTTTGGAGCTGTCAACGCCTCTGAGGCCTCTGAAGTTGGGTACCCTGGCTCTCTTTGATGCCTTTTGTCCCCCTTGCTTATTTTTCACGTCAAAATAGAAAATTAACCTTCAAGTGAGATATCCACTATGGGTGTATCAAACGTCCATGTAAGAATACCATGATATTAAGTGCTCCAAACATGCATAACACTATTATTAGTGTATATGTAACATGGGATTTCTCACTTTCCCATTATTTTGGCGTGAAATGAAGAAAAACAAAAGTTTTCATGGATCTTTTATGTGGTATTAATGATGTGGGGTTGAAGTATTTTCCATATTACCACCTCAAAGAGTTAATTTGAGCTTATTCACTCTATGGAGCTACCCTAGGTGAAGGTTTGTGTAGAATCCAAATCTGGCCTTAAATCCATGGATTTACTTACTCAATAAAAAGTTATTCAACTTTTCTGAAATCAAAAATGATTAATTTTGGATATATGCATGACTTATGAGTTATTCATAATTCAAAATTTATTTTTAAGATAATTGTGGCCTATTTGGGTATGTAAAATATACCTCAAGGCTCACAGTTTGTCTTTGTCTGGCCAAGGAATCATTAGCCCACTTGGTGATTAGTTCATGTTTCCACCAAGACCAGGTATTTTTGCCATTTGTTTGCCTTATGCCATAATACCATCTTTTTTCAGATTTTTCAAACAATGAATGTAATATTGCAGTGATTAATTCAGCTGGTATGGCAAAATCTTCTTGTAGCATGTGAATTGTTTTGATAAATGACATGTGGTCATATTCACCTTCTCCTGTGAATGTTGGCCATTCTTTCAATTGAGGTGCTTCCTTCATTATCACTTGGTTATTGTCTTGGTGACTTAAGTCTGTTATGAATGGATTTGTTAATTCCTCTTTTGGTTTAACAGGGCTCCTTATGTGAGAAAATGGGGTTGATAACTTTGGCATATTTGAGTTAGCCTCTTTAATTTTATCCATTTTTTCAGTAATAAGCCTTATTTCACTTTGAATGTCATCTTTCAGATGCATTCTTGCTTCATCACTTTTTTACAAATGGTCCAAAAGTAATTTTTGGTGTGATGAAGTCTTTTCTTCAAATTGTTCTACAAAAATGCTTGATTTGTTAAATTTTTCTGTAAGATTATCAATACTCACATGATAATTGATTTTCAAAGTTTTTTCTTTGATATCACTTATGTATTTGTACGACTCTTGTAGTCCTTGTCTTAATTTCTGAGTATTATCAATCAATACTTTTGGTTTATTACTTTCAATCATAAATTTTATGTTTTTCTTTTTAAAGAATAAAATAAAAATGAATATGATTCTTTTATAAAGTTAATTTATAATTTAAAATTATTCTTAATTTATAAAACATCTTTTTTAATTACTAGAGTCACTCAAAGAAAGTTTTTGCAAGTATAAGGATGTAAAAAACCACATGTAAGACAGTACAATTGCTTTCCAAATGCCTCAATAGTATTTAAAATCAATAAATATAAAATGATTAGATAATTTTATGCTTATAATTATAATTTGTTGTTGGATAAGTCCAATTAGAAGCTTTTTAAGGTCTTTTAGAGTAAATATCACAGCCACCCCCCAAATGTAAGGTTTGACTATGAAACAATAAGCAAAAATTACTAATATTTTACTTCTTTGACTATGAATGTCCTTATGAATGAAATAAATAAGATAAAAATAACTATAATAATAAAGAATTATTATAATTATGGTGTAAAATAATTATATTATTAAATAAATATAATAATATAATTTATATTAGAAAAAAAATAATATATATAAAATAAATATATTAATATAGGATAATTAATATATTTAAAAGCACTTTATCATTGTTACCAACAAATAATAAAGGAAGAGAAAATTGTTTTTTATTAATAAAAAACAATTAATAACAATAATATTACCAATAGTAAAGTTATAAATTAATATAAATACTATTTATATTAATTATAGAATTATTAATAGTAATAATAGAGAAAAATTATTATAATAAGAGAAATAACCTACTTTTAATGCTTAATATAATAATTTTGATTAATTTTACGGCTAGAAATGTAAATACAACTCATTTCAATTGTAGTTACAATAAAGTTTACGAGAAATTACAAATTTTCTTGGTTTTACGTGGAATTGAGGTTTTTAAGAGAATTTTAAACAAAACAATTAAATAATTGTAATAATCACGTCAAAGATGAAGATTATTAAAAGATTATCTTTGGTCTTTAATCATATAAAAGTTATATATATAAAGAATAAAGAAATTACCTTTTTATTTAATGTTTTAGTGTTTTGTAAGCGTCTGAGGGGGAAATAGAGTAAAAAGAGCTCTATTTATCTTAAATTCCTTCCTCCCAGAGTCCAAAAGGCTTCTAGTAGACGTTCACTGATCATATCCACCGGAATCAATCAATATTTCAAGGCTTGGTGATGATTACCTCATGATCAAACCATCTTATCTCATTATTACGCCATTATGTAGAGTTCTCACTATAACTCTAACTTTTGATGACATCAAGACTTGGAAGAACCCCAAAATTTGTCGATTTTATTAGTTTTAATCATAAACTAACAGTATTCATCAATTGTATCACTCATAAGACTGTTAAACCCAATTTAAGGTTACAGTGAGTGATCATAAATGATCAAATTAAGCTCAAACTTTGATTATTAATAACTTTGAAGTTTTACACGCTAGAGAAATTAAGAGAGTGAATGCTAATAGCTTGGCATAGCCTTATTATTCTTCCAAGAGGATTTAATTACATCATCAAAACTCTAATTTTGATGATTTTTCTTGTAACTCATCTTTTCTGTTGAAAGTTAATATTTTAAACTTCAAACCATGATTTCAAGGGGTTATACCTTGAATATTATAATAAAAAATACATAATTCTTCACGAATGAACTATTAGAATCCAACTGTAAACTTCTTTTTAAAGTTGGACCACTTTCACAACAAAGTGGTCAACAGCTCTATTGATTTTAATCAATAATCCCTTACAGGTTTTAATGTTGTTTATAACTTGTGACATAAAGTTCATTCCTGTATTCCTACAGTAATTACGCGGTGAATTTTTTTTTGTTAATCACTCTATGTTCCATATTTCAAAGGATATTAGCTAAAATCCTTGAATATCTGCATTGACCAAAAAAGTGAATATATTCAGCTTAACTCCTTCAGTATTTACTTTGTAGGGTAGCTTATTAATTGATTTATGTGTAAAGGCTTGTGGGGAATCCAATGGTACAAGTCATTTTACATGTTGTTTCATTTTTATTTGAAATAATTAAGGATTCATGTTTTTTATAAGGTGTTATTACTTATAACTCATTAAATATTGACTTTACAGATATGCCATGAAAATGGTATCTGTGTATTTTACCATGAGGAAACCAATGGTGTAATTTATTTCACATGTTTATTCATTTTATCTTAAGTTAAACCAAGTTTTATGCCTATCTATGGCAGTTTTGTAGCTTTAAGGTATAATTATTTTAAATATTTCTTGTGACTTTTTTTGGGTATGTGGTCATATCTCAAAGGTTCACAAGTTTCAACAGTGGTAGGAGGTTAGGATGAAATTTCAACAACAGGTAGGACTTTGTCACAGATGGTGGAACCGTGATCTATAGTACCAGAAAAAGATCAAGGAAATTCAACCTTGATCTTGTAGCCTTTTGTGCTCAGTTTTGATGATTGTGCAATCAAGCAGCCTAGGGTCTGGTCATGGCGGTGGTGGGGGACCACCTTTTCCAACATAACCCTGAGTGGAGAGCTCAAGTACTTGTTGGTGGTTTCTGGCATCAATGTAACAGACTTCATCTACCAAAGCTGGCTCTAATGTGGGCACAATTTCTTAACAGTTTGAAATCTGGAATTCATCTACTGCTTCTTGATTGTCAAGATCCGGAGGGGACTAAAGTGGTGCATGTAATTCCTCTACAACTGCCTGACCTTCAATTGCATTCCAGGAGATATTGAGGGGGGAAATATTGCCATCCTGTCATTTCAGTTCAGGAAAGATTTACTTGTTTAATCAAATTTGTTTTGAGCCCACTAACGTTCTATCTGAGAGTTGAAGGATTTAATGACTTGCCTTGTTTTCATAACCAAGGAGAGCACCTTCTGTTCCAGAGGAACAAAGATTCCATTCTCAATTCTCTTTTGGAGTCATTAAAAACGCTTGACAACCAAAGACTCAAACCTTTTTCACTTCTGGTGGAATTTTTGTCCAAAGTGTGTATAGGGAGTGGTTGTGTCTTGATGAAATAGGAGGAGAGTTTGATAAAAGAGTAACAGTACTCACAGCCTCTACCCAATAGGAGTTTGGGAGTCTTTGTCACAGGGGATCTTCTAAGTGAAGAGGGCCTGGCACTCAGTAAGCCGGGACTTACTTATGGAGGGCTCAAGCTATGGTAAATAGGAAAAAAACTCAAGAGTGTAATAGGATGAAATCACCAAATGAAGAAATATAAAAAAGCAGAAACAAAAAAATAATAAGAGTAAAAAGTAAAAGCGCCAACCACAAACAAGTCCAAGCCCACTGTTTCAACCTGTCAGAATGGAAAGAGAAGGGTTAATAAAGATATGGCCAGCCAACTCAAAAAAAAAATGGCCCATGGAGAAAGCTTCACCCATATGGCCTGGGCCCATTAAAAGGGTCCAGGACCATCAAGAACTTGACCTGCCAAAGTTGAGGGGGTGGTCCTGGGTGGTTGATTTTAACCCAAAAAGGACGTTAAACCTTCACTTTGAGGACTTTGAGGGGGGCCATAATTGAGTTATGGCCCCACTTGCTTGAGGAAATTTTCATGCTTGAAGTGCCTTTTTCTGATGCCTTGAATTGTTCTGCTTGCATATTCCTTTAGTCATGAGCTCCAAACTGACTGAACTCACTGAATCTTCTCCTTCTGTGCCGCAACCTTGTGTCCTTTGTCGTTCTGGCATCCTCAGTTTATTGGCTTCACCTTGGTCAATGGCTTCTTCAGGTCACTTTGATCCTTCCCGAGCTGATGTTGGTTATAAAGCATTTGGGGTTCTTGATCCTGCTTTAACCAAGTGTTTGGAAAAAGGAAAGGATTTTTTTGAACATTACAATTCAAGGTCTTCAAAGTGCCACTTTTGCTTTGTTTGGAAGAGGCCATGTCGCTGTACTGGACCACTAGCTTCCAACATCAGAAGATATTTATGGAGTAGGAAAGATAGGCCTTTTGGGAAGGTGTTCCCAGTTTCTGAGGCCCCTACCCCTGATGGTACCCCAGTGTATTCCACTTGTGCATCTGGTGATTTTTTGTTATTGAAATGGGTACTGATATCTTGATATAGTGAGTTGTTCTAGGTAGAGGGATGTGCCAGGTGGACTAAGGTTGGGGGGCCCATCCCATTTGGTGGTAGGCAAAGCTAATAAACCTCAGAAGTCCCCATATCCAGGATCAGTACTGAATGAGTAAGGAAAAGGAGAAGACAAATTGCCAATTCCCCACCTGATCCTGATGCTGAGGGTAGTGATGAATTGGGTGGTAAAGAAGTTGAGGTGGCTCCTAATTCCATTGGAAATCAATCCAGTACTTCCCTTTCTCGTCCTCCTGCCAAAATATTCCAAAGTCACATCATTCCCAGAACTCCACAAACTTCCCAATCAACTCTTGCTACCATTCCTACTTCTCTTCCTACTGCTTCACCAAGTTATTCCACCTCCAGGCCTTCCTTGATTCCAGCAGTAAAACCAGCCCCCATTCACCATTCCATAAATTCCGCAATACTCACGTCTCAACAACTGCAAATTGTGGCCAGCTCCAGTCGAAGAAGAGAAGAACGCTCTCTTTTTCCATTTCCAGCTGCCCAAGTGTTTCAGCAAAGCACTTGTTGGACTATCCAAGTTACCAGAGAAGATCCAAATATGGCGAGTGAAAATCAAGATTCTGTGGCCAGAATTTTTAGAAGAGCTAACATAAATAATATGGAGGTGATTGAGTATGATAAACATAGAACTATTCCTGGTACTGCCTCTGAGGAGATGGCTGAAAACGTTTCCTGGTATAGAGATTAAATGATCAATTATTTCCAGAGAACGTTTGATCATTTGGGTAGAGATAACTAGTTTCCTTTCCCATGGTTGTGTGTGGTTTTACTTCTATCCCCACTCTTATACAATACTAAAAATGTAAAATAAATAGAACCTCCCAATAAATGATATGGGAGGGGATGCTTCTGCTTTAAGGAAATAAAAGAAAAAGGATTTACAAGTAAATAAAGAAAATAAATTGAAAGAAAAAGAGAGAAAGGGAGTAAAAGAGAGTAAAGAAAGAAATAATGAAATTGCTGAGCTTTGTCCTTCTTTTGGTGAGTTTGTTTATTTTGGCCAAGAATTGTCTGAAAGATAAAAAACAAGCATTTGATGCTCACATAGTGGCCAAGTTGATTTTTTACAAGAATTAGAACCCTCAGGGATGCATACCAGGAGATTGAACTTGCTATCATAAATTCCACTCCCCACCAAGAACCATAAACAGATGTGTAAGATGTGACTATGAAACTGATGATAATATTACTATTAATCAACAGTACTATGTCTGTTCTTATGAAATATAATAATAAAAATTATTATAACCACAATTAAATAATTATAAAATTAATTCTTTCTCGTGTTATACACTACTAGTGATTATAACAGTGAGCAGTAATTGTCTACAAGAATCAATTACAAGAAGAATTTAATAATAAAAACTTCTTTTATTAAAATAATAAAATTATTTTAATATATAATTATCTTTTGCAAGAATAATTATAAAGATAATTTTTGAAGAAAACTATTACTAGAGAAAAACTTTAAGAATTAAAGATAACTCACTCACTACTATTCCAAAGAGCTTATTGAAAGATAATATAGAGAGATTTGACGTAGAATTGTGGATTTAAGGGATCAAAATGAATTTATAAGATGATTACAACAATATATAGTTGGATTCTATGATTTCACGTCTTTCTGATTGATTCTGAAAGAATTAAAACACTTAAGAATAGCTGTAACTAATACTTACTTGTTGGTAACAATGATATAAAATGATAATAAGATGATCTAGAAAAAACAGCAAGAGGAGGCCTCTTTTAAGTCAACAACAGCTCACAGAGGCATGCCATGGAGCAAACTGAAAAACCAGTGAGTGAGAAAACAATAAACCCTTTTGGTTTATTGATTGCATCATTATTTGTCACGTAACATTATCATAATTACTTATTTGATGCTTTTACGTGACTACCAACCCCAATATGGTTAAGAATAAAAGGAGTAACATCTGTAAATCTTCTTTTATTCCAAAATAATCATTGATTTCTCAAAGTTCTCAATGTTATTGCCACTTTCATCACAGGTTGAAATTACTGTGAATTTTCGAAGATTCAATGTTTCACGTAGAATAACCAAAAATGGACCGTAAGTAAAACTTTTAATTTTACTAGTAAAACTGTAATTATTTTTGGTTGTACCATAGATAATACAGTTCTCCTTTAGTCCTGAAAGTTTCAGAAATATTCATTAAGAATTGTATTTTTAATGAATTTTTGAAGCTTTTACCTCATTTCTACGTAGAATTGCAAATAGCAGTGTTTTGCTGGCTGCTATGAAGTAAATCAATGAATATGGCTCCCAAAAGGGTTTTAATTACTCTTTTGGGGTTTATCCATGGAAATGAATTAGTAATTGACATGGTTACAGGAGTGTAAGTAGCTCATTACCTCCTTGGCACGTCAAAATAGCAGGTTATTTGCTATTTTCTTATGATTTACAGTATATGTAACTTGGTAACCAAGTTCCCAAAGAGGTTTAGTTTACCAATTGGGCTAAGATGAGCCATGGAACCAAGCTTTGGAGCTATCCACGCCTCTGGGGCCTCAGAAGTTGGGTACCCTGGCTCTCTTTGATGTCTTTTGTCCCCCTTGCCTATTTTTCACGTCAAAATAGAAATTTAAGCTTCAAGCGAGATATCCACTATGGGTGTACCAAAAGTGCATGTAAGAATACCATAATATTAAGTGCTCAAAACATGCATAACACTATTCTTAGTATATATGTAACATGGGATTCCTCACATTCCCATTATTTTGGCATGAAATTAAGAAAAACAAAAATTTTCACGGATCTTTTATGTGGTATTGATGATGTGGTGTTGAAGTATTTTCCATTTTACCACCTCAAAGAGATAATTTGAGCTTATTCACTCTATGGAGCTACCCTAGGTGAAATTTTGTGCAGAATCCAAATCTGGCCTTAAATCCATGGATTTACTTACTCAATAAAAAGTTATTCAACTTTTCTGAAATCAAAAAAAATGTAATTTGAATATATGCATGACTTATGAGGTATGCATTATTCAGAATTTATTTTTAAGATAATTGTGGCCTATTTGGGTATGTAAAATATACCTCAAGGCTCACATTCCCTCCCACCAAAAAAATAAAATTGTACTACAATTTTATTAGTGATAAAAGAATAAGGCCCCAAAGGGGGTTAATGTCCACTGTCCAACCTCTTCACATTACTCAGATCAAGTAATTAAAGCACATTTATAGACATATTCAGGCCTGTGGCCTTCTTTCATGTCTAAATCTTCTCAAAAGTTTATCTGAGTCAGGTATATCTGATTCTGCAAGCCATTCATCTTCATGTACTGGATTTTTATATCTGACAAGATATTCTCTTTGATTTTTACCCCTAAGTCTCCTTTCTTTGATAACTTTCTTAATCTTTTTATCTTCATTCTGTTCCACTGGTGGTACAGTTAATGGAGTTGGGTTCCTTAAAGGAAACAGTTCTTTATCAGCTGGTTGATAAGTTTTTATCAAGCTGACTGGAAAAGTGGGGTGTTTATTTTCTAATTCACCACTCAATTCCACTTGAACTGCATTGGTTCCATGTAAGGCAACAATAACAAAAGGTCCTACATAAGAATCTTTAAGTTTCTTTGGGCCTTTGATATTGTTAAAATTCAAGGTTGAAAATAAAACTAAGTCCCCTACTTTGAAGTCTGGTACTTTATGACTCTCGTCCCACTTCTGTTTGGCATAATCAAAAGCATCATCCATACTTTGTTTTGCATGATGTTTTACTTTATCAAGCATCAATTTGAAGCTGGAAGCTGTAGGATGAATGTCAATCAAGTCTTTCCTCAGTGTGTCTGCTGGGAGTCTTGGATTCCATCCCTTTTCTAACATAGCAGGAGTTTGTCCTGTGGAAGAATGGACTGATGCCCTATATGCCAATTCTAGTGCAGGTATCAGAGTGCACCAGTCATGAGTAAAGCCATCTGAGTCTTTAAATTCTAACCCATAAGCACAAAATCTTCTGATCAAGTCTTCTAAAGTTTGAATCATCCTCTCTGCTAGCCCATCTGTTTGAGGGTGATATGCTGTAGAGAATGAGAACTTGGTCCCAAACAATCTATGAAGATTGGTCCAAAGTGCAGATGTGAATTTGGGATCTCTGTCACTTATGATATTCTTAAATAATCCTGTATGGGAAATAACTATATTCCATAAACGAAGAGCTGTATCCATAGCTGTGTCATCTTTATGACATGGTAAGAATATGGGAGTTTTGCTATATCTGTCTACAATGACTAAACAAGCATTATAGCTTTTGTCACCACTTGGAGGAAGTGCTGTGACCCAATCCATGTGAACAACTTCCCAAGGGGATTTTGGTTCTTGAATATGGATCATAAGTCCAAATTTCTTGCCTGTACTCCTGTTTGCTTTCTGGCATCTATCACAGGTATGGCAATACTCAATGGTTTCTTTTCTCCAAGATGGCCACCATGCACAGTTCTTCACTTTCTCAAGTGTTCTGTCTTCTGACAGGTGTCCAGAGTAAATGCTATCATGGCATTCATGAAGAATGGTATTGATAAGCAATCTACTACATAGTGTCATCACACAAGAATGTTTTGTTCTATGGTAAATAATCCCATCAAACAAGTCAAATCTTCCTTCAGAATAGGAATTTTTCCAAACTTCATCTAATGCATTAACCAAGGATGTGTCTTTGCAGTCTTTATCCAATAAAGAAGTCAAGATATGGCAATTCTTGTCTTGCTTATAAGATTCTCTGACTTCCTCAAAGAATTCAGTCCCAATATCAGTTATGTTAATGCCTTCAATTGGAATCTGTGGTTCTGCTTCCAAAGGTACATAAGCTGGGTTATCAGGAGTGTTGGCTAGTGCCCATCTACTAAGTCCATCAGCATTCTTGTGAATGTTTCCTGCTTTATGAACTATAGTCATGTTTCCTCTATACTCCTGAATGGCTATTTGCCATCTCAACATATGTCTGTTTGGAGTTTTCATGTTAAGAAGTGATTTCACGGCATTACAGTCAGTTATCACCTCAAAAACACTGCCATCAAGATAATAGTGTAATTTCTCAAGTGCCCATACCAAACATAAGCACTCCATCTGGCTTGCACCATATCTGGCTTCTGTTGGTTTGATTTGCCTTGAGATAAAACAAACTGGTCCTTCTGTAGGTTTGTCATCAATAATTTGGACTTGATGTAGGGCTGCCCCTAATCCATCTCCACATGCATCAATGTACAGCTTAAAAGGAATATTCCAGTCAGGAATGAGGAGTAAAGGTGCTTCTGTAAGAGCTTTCTTTATCTTCTCATAAGCTTTGATCCTCTCTTGTGTCATCTCAAATACAGTCTGTTGATCACAGATTCTATAAAGTGATTTGGCTAGACTTGCAAAGTCCTTCAGGTGTTGCCTGTAGTAACTAGCAAATCCAAGAAAAGACATCATTTCTTTTTTATTCTGGGGTATTGGCTTAAGTAACACTGCTGCCACTTTATTTTTGTCAATTCCCAGGCTTAAACCAGAAACAACATGTCCTAATGCTTTGAGTTCTTCAAATCCAAAATTGCATTTTTTAAGTGAAATTTTCATATTCACTTCTGCAACTTTGTGAAGTAATCTTGCAAGTCTTTCAAGGTGCAAAGACCATGTATCAGAACATATGATAATATCATCAATATAAATGATAAGCCATCCTTCAGACAATTCTGTGGGGAAGATGGTATTCATCATTCTTTGATAATGAGATGGAGCATTTTTAATGCCAAATGGCACTCTAAGATACTCATAAATACCACAGTGAGTGATAATTCTAAGTAATTTCCTAGCTTTAGGCGTCAAAACATTTTGATGAAAACCTTTCAATGCATCCATTGATGATATATACTTGGCTTTAGACAATTGAGTCAGGGTTTCTTGAATTCTTGGAATTGGATACCTATCTGGAACTGTGTAGGTATTCAATGCTCTGAAATCTCCAACCATTCTTGACTTCTCATTATGCCAAGCAATAATAACAGGTGTTGTCACTTCAACTTCCTCATTATGGCCTACTTTCCTTAGTACACCAAGTTGGATTAACTCTTGGATATGTTTTTCCAAGACCTCTCTAGCTCTGGGACTGGCTGGATAAGCTGGTCTTCTAAGTACTGGAGGATATGGTCTATCAATATTAAGACTAATATCAATTTCATGTCCTTTGATAGCACCTAATGGTTCATTATCAGAGGCAAATGCATTATTGTATGTAGATAACACATCAATAAGTTCATTCTTCATTTTTGGTGACAATGATGGATTAATTTGTGCTTCAACAAGTTGATTAGACACAAATTCATCCTTGTAAGTATCTTTGACAGAAGATACCACAGATATTTGTTTTGGCAAATTGGAAAAAGCAAATTTCTGTCTTTTGTTATCTCCAATTGTGAATTATCTGTCTTTATGGTTATTGATATCAATACCATAAATATTCAAGTAGTCATTTCCAAGAATGATGTGCTGAGATGTGCAATTATCCATTACCACAATCTCAGTTTTCATTCCCACACTTCCTGCAGGATGTGGGAACACAATATTAGTGTCTAATATGCCTAATGGGTACATATTGTTACTAGCACTACTAAATTGTACACCTTCTATTGGTAATAGATGGTTTTTCCATTCTGGAAGTATAATTTGGAGATAATCTTTGCCCACACAAGTGCAGAAAGCCCCTGTATCCAAATTTACTTTGGCTTCAATATCATTCATCAAAATTGATGTGATACAGGAGGCTCCAGCAGTGTAGCCTTTGCCTTTAGAAGGTTTTTTCTTACACATTCTGGCATCCTGTATCTTGATCAGGTTACAGCAGTCCTCACTATATTGTGGCAAGTGGGTATGGACTTCTGTGACTTCAAAGAAAGCTGTGATGTTTTCAATGGGATAGTCCTCCACTGGTGTATCCACAGAGATTTCAGAGTCTTGATCAGATTCTTCTTTCTCTTCAGTACACTGAATTTCTTCAATGACTTGGACTTCATTGATTTTTGTCTTCTTAGGGCAAGTGTTGGCTAAATGTGAAGTACTTCCACATTTATGACACTTCAAGACAGGTCTTTCTGGTCTTTTGTCCTCTCTAGGAATCTTTGAGACCATTCTTGACTCTATTGGGTTTTTAATCCAAGTCTTACCAATTCTTGTTCTGGTAATGATATCTTCCATAGCATTAATTTAGTCCTCTGTTGAACAGGGTTCTACACATCTGCTTTTGATAGCATGTTCTAGTTCTCCTCCACAATTCCTTAATATTTTTATATTAATCATAGTGTCAGACATATCTGGATGTAAAGCAGATAATCTGTCTTTTTGTTTGAAGAACCAAGTAAGTGGTTTATCTTTTTCGGAGTTAAAATTGGCACTTTCAAAAGCATTTTCCATTTTAAACCTCCAAGAATTGTTGGCCCATTTGGTAATCACTTCAGATTTCCACCAAGACCAGTCATGTTTACCATGATCAATCCTCATTTTGTAATACCATTTCTTTGCAGTTCTTGCAAACAAACAATGTAATTTCCCCACTATGATTTCATCAGGTATATTGAAGTCCTCTTGTAACATATCAATAGTCCTGATGAATTCAACATGGTTGTATTCTCCTTCACCAGAGAATGTTGGCCATTCTTCTATTTTGGGAATATCTCTTGTAGAGTAGGTATTTTCTCCTAAGAATGGGGTCAAACTTTCTTTCACAGAAAGATTTTCTTCAGTTAAAGGTGTAGAATGTCTTGGCATATGTGGTTCATGATTCTTATGAATTTGTTCCACACTTGCAATTATTTCATTCTTCAGTTTCTGCCTTTCACTGTCACTTTTTGCTAAATTTATAGCAAATTGATTGGTATTCTCAAGTATTTGTAATACAAGGTCTTCAAGAGTTTTAAGTTTATCACTCATTTTAAAAATGGAAAGATCTTCCATGTCATTATTCTGAGCTTGACATTGGTTCTCAATTCTTTTACAAGTATTGTTAATTGACTCAAGGGTGACAGATGTCAATTGATGCCAATTAGAATGTTTCTTGTCATTTCTTTTTAACTCAATTATGTCTGATGTAATTTGCTTTAACTTTGACTCAAGTTTGCCAATTTCTACACTAATGCTTCTTTGTACATCAGTTATTTGCATGGAAAAGTCCTGTTCATCCTTTCCTGCTCCTTGGCTGTGAATTCCATGAGAGTTCTGGCCATATTGAACACACTGTCTACAGCTGAAGGCTCCAATTTGGGGATCCTGTACCCCTGTGGGTAAGGTCTGTGCCAATTGGCTTTGCCTTTGCCCTTTCTTTGATGGTTCTTGGGACCTCTCTGTTTCTTTTGAGGTCCTTTGGGCTTGTCCTTGGATGCTTCTGGAGCTGGTTTGGAGCTGGTAGATGCCACTGGTGCCTCTGTCTCCAAAGCTGGAGTCATTTCCAACTCTTTCTTCTGGTCTATGGATAAAAGACTTTGGTTCTTCAACCAATTCTTTATCTTTTTGACCTTGTCTTTGCAAGACAGGGGGCTCCAACCTCCTAAGAGTTCTATGGTCTTCTCCTGACCCAGAAAGCTCTTGATGTGTAAGTAGGAGTTCATGGCCCCCTGCCAAAGGCTTGGGCAGATTTCCCACTCCTCCTCTTTGGCTGCTCTGAACCAATTTCTATATTGTCTCTGATATATTTCTATTGCTGCCACTTGAAAATGGTTCAGCCCTGGAAATATTGTCATAAATTAGTTCAGGCTCAGAATTCACGTCAAAATCTGTTGGTACCGACCTTGGGGAATTAGGGGCAACTCTGGCATCTGTAAGATGTGTCTTTCTTGTGGAAGACTTGGTACTTCTGGATTTGGTATTGCCTCTTCCTTGTCCACATCCATCTGGTTGGACTGAATAGTTGCGTCCATTTCTGGTATGCACCATTTTCACGTCAAGTTAAGGATAAAAGGTGAAAATATAAGATAAAATACACACCTTTTGGTGGTAATTTAGCTTTTTCTGAGTTGAATAAGGTGCCTCTTTTAGCAATTTGCACCTCAATACTGTCTTCAGATTCTTCTTCTGAAGATTCTGGACTAGTGATATATCTCTTACTGAGTCTGTTGCCAGATGCACAGTATTTGATTAAAGACACTAAAAGAAATTATAAAAGAGAAAAAAATTTATTTTTATACTTTTTAAAATATTTTTAAAGATTTTTTTATAAGTTTTATATTTTTTGATATTAGATAAAATTATTCTTTTTAAAGAAAAAAAAAAATTAAAATTTAAGATTTTGAATGAAAATTAATTCAGAGTAACTTAAAGAATAATTTTATAAGTTTTTGGATGTGAAAAAGCCACGTGTAAAAACAATATAAAATTAAACCAAATTCCTCAATGAAAAGATTTTAAAACAATTTCAAAAATAAAAAAAAATTTTAACTTCAAATTGAAAGAAAAAAATTAATTAAATTAATATATTTTAGAGCTTAAAAATATATTAATTAAGGGTACAAGGTTCAAAAAACACGGCCAGGCCCCCAAATGTAAGATTTGACTATGAAACTGATGATAATATTACTATCAATCAACATTACTATGTCTGTTCTTATGAAATATAATAATAAAAATTATTATAACCACAATTGAATAATTATAAAATTATTTCTTTCATGTGTTATACACTACTAGTGATTATAACAGTGAGCAGTAATTGTCTACAAGAATCAATTACAAGAAGAATTTAATAATAAAAACTTCTTTTATTAAAATAATAAAATTATTTGAATATATAATTATCTTTTGCAAGAATAACTATAAAGATAATTCTTGAAGAAAACTATTACTAGAGAAAAACTTTAAGAATTAAAGATAAATCACTCACTACTATTCCAAAGAGATTATTGAAAGATAATATAGAGAGATTTGACGTAGAATTGTGGATTTAAGGGATCAAAATGAATTTATAAGATGATTACAACAATATATAGTTGGATTCTATGATTTCACGTCTTTCTGATTGATTCTGAAAGAATTAAAACACTTAAAAATAGCTGTAACTAATACTTACTTGTTGGTAACAATGACATAAAATGATAGTAAGATGATCTGGAAAAAACAGCAAGAGGAGGCCTCTTTTAAGTCAACAACAGCTCACAGAGGGGTGCCATGGAGCAAACTGAAAAATCAGTGAGTGAGAAAACAATAAACCCTTTTGGTTTATTGATTGCATCATTATTTGTCATGTAACATTATCATAATTACTTATTTGATGCTTTTACGTGACTACCAACCCCAATATGGTTAAGAATAAAAGGAGTAACATCTGTAAATCTTCTTTTATTCCAAAAAAATCATTGATTTCTCAAAGCTATCAATGTTATTGCCACTTTCATCACAGGTTGTAATTACTGTGAAGTTTTGAAGATTCAGTGTTTCACGTAGAATAACCAACAATGGACTGTAAGTAAAACTTTTAATTTTACTAGTAAAACTGTAATTCTTTTTGGTTGTACCATAGATAATACAGTTCTCCTTTAGTCCTGAAAGTTTCAGAAATATTCATTAAGAATTGTCTTTTTAATGAATTTTTGAAGTTTTTACCTCATTTCTACGTAGAATTGCACATAGCAGTGTTTTGCTGGCTGCTATGAAGTAAATCAATGAATATGGGTCCCAAAAGGGTTTTAATTACTCTTTTGGGGTTTATCCATGGAAAGTCATTAGTAATTGACATGGTTACAGGAGTGTAAGTAGCTCATTACCTCCTTGGCACGTCAAAATAGCAGGTTATTTGCTATTTTCTTATGATTTACAGTATATGTAACTTGGTAACCAAGTTCCCAAAGAGGTTTAGTTTACCAATTGGGCTAAGATGAGCCATGGAACCAAGCTTTGGAGCTATCCACGCCTCTGTGGCCTCAAAAGTTGGGTACCCTGGCTCTCTTTGATGTCTTTTGTCCCCCTTGCCTATTTTTCATGTCAATATAGAAATTTAAGCTTAAAGTGAGATATCCACTATGGGTGTACCAAAAGTTCATGTAAGAATACCATAATATTAAGTGCTCAAAACATGCATAACACTATTCTTAGTATATATGTAACATGGGATTCCTCACATTCCCATTATTTTGGCGTGAAATTAAGAAAAACAAAAATTTTCATGGATCTTTTATGTGGTATTGATGATGTGGTGTTGAAGTATTTTCCATTTTACCACCTCAAAGAGTTAATTTGAGCTTATTCACTCTATGGAGCTACCCTAGGTGAATTTTTGTGTAGAATCCAAATCTGGCCTTAAATCCATGGATTTACTTACTCAATAAAAAGTTATTCAACTTTTCTGAAATCAAAAATAATGAAAGTTGCATATATATGCATGACTTATGAGGTATGCATTATTCAGAATTTATTTTTAAGATAATTGTGGCCTATTTGGGTATGTAAAATATCCCTCAAGGCTCACAAGATGACTTTTCCATAATTGACTTGAAAGTAATGAATGTCTTTAATAATAACAATTGGCAGCAGGGGGAAAAGAAAGAATAAAAAGAAAAATGAATAAGGTGGCCATATCTTGATGAAAGGTGAAAATTTGAGGGTATTGATATTTCACGGCCTTCTGAATGTGTCCAAAGCAATTAAAAGTGCTCACAAAGGGGACAAGGTGATTCTTACAACATATTTGGGTAGAATACCCCCTTAAAGGCACATGCCAGGAGAAGAAGTTACTTTCATAAAATCTAATCCCCACCAAGCACCATGAAATCAAACTCTTGAGGTATTTGGGCCAGGATTGTCAGGATACAATGAGTGGAAAATTTTGATAATATCTGGTGAGTTGGTAAGGATGGAAGCTGCTTTGCAAGTTGTTCTTTTTGGGTCTTCACCATATCCTTTGTACTCTACAAGATACGTAATTTACCTCTTTTGAGTTTGAAGTCCAGAACCTGAGCCTGTCAGCCTGTAACTCAAACCCAGAGGACAAGCATGACAACCAAAGACCATACCCCACAGAGAATCTTGTGTCAATTGTCAGTGATTGACTTCACGTCAAGCAAACGTCAAGCAGGATAAAAGTCGAGCTCACGTCAAGCAAAAATCAAGCAAACATCGAGCACACGTCCCACTCTTTTCTTACACCAAATCCTGTGACATCCACCAATATTTGTTCCTCTGTGCCTTCAACTCAGATTCCTCACCACCTGATCATCCCGCAACCATCCAATGGTTGGTAAGAATTACACAAGACCCTCAGGTTTGCACAAACACACATCAAAGAGGTCCTTCAGCCAGTCTTGATGTAAGCGGGGGGTTTGACTTCACCATGTCATCCATAAAAGGACTCTGCCTGAGCGGGCTTGTTGTTTTGCAGATGACTCTAGTAGAGCCCGTCGCACAATAGCGCGGGTGTGTGTGTGTGTGTGACGGGAACACCATGCCCAAATGATGTGTTGTCCTAATTTTGTGTAGCCATGGATCAGCTAGCTCAGAAGGAGGGGGTGACATGGTTAGACCCCGCTGCACAATGCAGTGGGTGCATGGGTAACACATGCACACAAAGGAAATACATTTGAGGGCCCAATGTCAGGTGGCATTGACCGTTTGTGGGTGACACACGAAACCACTCTTGGCGGGTTTGGGTTTGGGTGCGCTTGCGTGTACATTGGCGTGTGCAGGTGCGCTTGCGTGTGCAATGGCATGTGCGGGTGCTCTTGCGTGTGCATTGGTGTGTGTGGGTGCGCAAGGGCTGATTCCCCTTCCAACATGAGGATGGCGCAGTTAGAAATTTTGGATGCTGTGAAAGGTGAGTGTGTGGGTCATTTGATCATTGAACTTGGCTTATTCACACTGTAACCAATGTCAAAATAGTAAGTTATTTGTGGCAATGTGAAATAATGGGCTTTTCTTGTCACAATTGCATGTCTCTGTCACTAAATTTTGAGGTGTTATTTCACTAGCAAAATTTCTAATGAATCTGAGAGATTTGCATCTTTGTAGACTAAATATCATGAAATATCAGCTTTATCATTACATGCAGTCCACATGACAGAACTTTGTTATCATACAATCCACAGTTACCTTCTATTTCTTCTTCAGAGATAATCAAGTGTCCATCATCAAAGCCAACAGCCTTATAAATATTCAGATGCGGCCAATCTGGTAAAAATTCACATAAATCTTCAAAGATTTTAAGATCAGAAAGTTATTGTTCAGTATGCTAGATGGCTCAGAGACTTTAAAAATGCTATCAATAATACCAAATTGTTGTGAGTTGCCCCTCAGAAAACATATAACACTGTTGCTGACATTTTTGGATTCAGTTGAAAATATATTGTTCCCAATATTAATGTTTGAAACCGGAAAATACCAAGGTGAGACAATCCTTCAAGTGGGATGACTTTTGGATCGCATGCTAGTGTCTAAGCTGATCCAATCAACTATTTCCCTTGTTGAATGAAAATTCTGGAAGTACTGAACCAGGCAATCATAATTTTCTTGGTCATGGCAGGATGGTTTGTTATATTTCTGGTGATTGAACAGGGCAGGTGGCTGTGATTTGAAAAGCTGTTTTATTCTACATGGCACGTATGGGGATTTCAGGAGAACAGAAAGGTTGGAACATCAACAGATATGTTGAAGTAAGGCTTTATCTATATCATCTATTCAGAGTTGCAATAAGTTAGTCTTATTCAGTTCAGGTGTTTAATCATTGTGAATATATTGATCTTATTAATTGACGTACATATTTTGTTATTTGTTGGCAGTTTTGCAAATACTCCAATCAAGAGCTCATAACCCCATGTGGCTGAGGCTTGTGCTGGGCCCCAACGTTGGAAGATTTTGGGAATATGATCAGAAAAATGAGGATTTGGTTTAATTTTTGGTTTTGGGAACAGGTTTTGATTGGAAAGGCCGAATTTTTTCCAATGTTCAGCAAATGCAGTCGCATCATCTATTGAAACAGTCCAAATTGTGGCAAAGTTGATAGCACTAATCAAATTGAATGTATTCTTGGTTAGTTCATTTGCAAGTTCTTCTGACTGGACAATTTTTCTTTGAGTGTTGGCCGATTGGTGTACATCTAATGACATCTGTTGACTGAGTGTTAAGAATTGAATATAGACCTTATATCAGAAAGCCCATTCACCGGCTTTTAACCTACCATGAGAGGGGGAACCCAAGTTGCGAGGTAATATTGTCCCTGATGAGGGAATTATTGTCTCAGATATGATTTTTTGGAGATGCTCCAGAGCCTCACCCTTGATCTGGTGATCACTCAGTGCAGTGATATCCAATTCAGAGGGGATCTCAGAAGTGGGGATGTAATCCGCATTAAATGAAGGAATCTCCACAGAACCACTACATGGATGTTCCGTGTGAGGGGTGGGCATTGGGAAGTAGTTTTTTTGGGTGGAAGTAGTGGGGAGTGGCTCATTTATTGTGAGCCTGTGAGGTATGTATGACATACCCATAAGGCCACAAATCATTTTATAAACAGTTAATTTTGTCTTTAACAGACTTTTTAGTTGAATTTAAAATAAAAAATAACAAAAAATAAGTATAACTTTTTTTTGGATAAACAAAGTTATAAATATTATGTCATTTTTGGATTCTACACCAAAAATGACCTAGGGTACATCCATAGGGTGTTATACCCAAAAACACTTATTTCTTGTGTTATTAGAAGATTTAAGAATCTCACAGTACCAATGTAACTTTTTAACATTTTTTTAAAATTGTTAAATTTAAGCTTAAATAAGCTTAAATTTAAAGTTGCATAAGGTTAATGCAAACTTACCAAAATTTTAGTTAAAATTGAGGTGTGGTGTATATTTACTGAATTGGCTAAGGATTTGCCATACAGAATGTAAATCCTGCGTGAGCTCAATTTAAAAGGGTTTAAGGCCATAGTATGGCTTTAAATAAATAAATGGGCAAAATCTACGCAAAAAGGTGGGACAAAGGAAAAAGACCAAATAGAGCTGGGGTACCCAACTTTTTGGATCTGCAATGATTCAATTAAGGTTGTCCACCTGTATTGGAGGATTTTCAACCTTATTTAAACTTTAAGATTAGACTTTGATCCAACCTTAAGGTTTAAACTGGTTTTATCCCAATTTGGACAGGAATTTCAAGCTGCCAAAGGGTAAATCCCAATATACAGGCTTGAAATCCGGGTTTTAAGAACTGTCAAAGCTTAATCAAGCTTAAAAACCTTAATTAAGCTTAAAACTTTAAGTTTACAATCATTGAAACCTTATCAAAAGCTAAGGTTTGGTGTGTATTGCTATTTTACGTGGAAAAATAGCAATAACTTCAAAAATTCATTAAAAATCCAAATCTTAATGGATTTGCTTGAAAATTTCACACAGCTTAGAATTTAATATTATCAATATATAATGTAAATTTTAAGTCTCTTTTATTAATACGTTTCCTGGGTAATTAGCCTGGAAAGGTACTTTTTTAATTAAGCTTAAAGAAAATTATGATTTCTTTAAAAAATTAATTAAAAATTGAGTTTAAGAGATTTCTGCTTGAAACTCTAATTTTATGTTGTTCATGTGATGAACTTCAATATAAGTAAACTTATTTTATATTAAAACTTAAATTAATTAAACTAAATGAGGATTAAAGTTACTTGGAGTTAAGAATTACACTGGTAACTTTAAATTGGAAGTAAAAATAAGTTGCCTTAAGCTAAGAACTTAATTTTTAAGCATGGTTTTTCAGTTTTGACCTGAGAACGCCCTCTACATCCATTATGAATCATGAGAGCTTCTCTGAAGACATAAAAAGAGTCTTTTCATCACTGTTTTTGTCCATCAATCAATTATCAATCCAATCATATTAGACATTTAAACAGGTAAAGTTTTATTAAATATAAAATCTTATTATTAAAGTAATTCTTAAGTTATTTTTATTCTTTATTTATTAAATTAAAGAATTGAAGTCATAGAATTCAGATTATTGTTGTAATCATCTATAATAACTTTTATTATATAAAAATTATCATCTTAAATCTCTTTTAAAATCCACAAATTCCTCTCAAAAACTCTTTAATCATAGATTTTAGTATAAAAAGTTGTTTTATCTTTGAATTTATTGATTTTTGGCGTGTTTGTAACTTATAATCATTATTTAATATAATAACTGTTGTTTTATAACTTGTTGTCTTAAATAAATATTATAAGTAAGTTTTCTTTAAAGTTCTATATTTTTTTTATCTATTATTAGTTTTTTTTATATAGAATTTTATTCTATAAAGAATTATTTCTGCACAGTATGTGTTTAATTCTTTTTTTATAAATAATATTTATATTATTTATAAGTGGTTAATTCTTATTTTCCACGTGTAATTGTCTCATTAAGAGCTTTACACTTCTTATTGTTATAACTGTCAGTGACTATAACAAGAATAGAATAATTATAATTTATTATAATTATTATATTTTTTTTATTATTATATTTATATAATAATAATTAAATTTATTTTTTTTATATATAATTATTTTTAATAATTATATTTAAATTTGTGGTTATAATATTTTATTATATTATATTTTTCTACTGAGGATAGTCATAGTACTCTTGATATTGTTATTATTATCAAGAGTTTCATAGACAAACCTTACATCAATCATTTTTTCTGTGTCTCTTCTCAGGGAACAGGCCTCTCTCATTGTAATTTTATCAAGAGAGCTGTTGGAGGTCATGGAATCTGACTCTGAACTGTTGGTTTCATTGGATTTCCTGCGGGACCTAATGTAAATCTTTCATTTGGACTGTGGAATGCACAATTTGAAAGTTGGATGATCCTTCAAAATTACCAGTATTCAATTATGCATTATGTCAAGATTAACCATTCTGGTTTCCTCCCAATAGGGAAGGTCTTCCAAAATTGAATATTGCACTACATACTCAGAGAAAATTGCTTGTCTTTGCTGTGGGGTTGCCCGAAGCCATTTGGCAATGGTTGATTTATGATTTTGATATGAGCGTGTGTAGTGAAATTGAGGACCAATTTTTTCAATTTGAGCTTTGTGAATGGTGCAAAAATTACAAAAGTGGTTGCCTGAATGGGAAATGAATCCAGTAAGCTTGCGCATGGCAACCACATCAGCAATTGCTGTGCGAAGGGCAACACGGATAAAGGATCCTGAAGGACCTGTTGAGGTGGGTGAAAAATGGTAACCTTGCCATAGCTCTTTGAGCTCGTTGATGAGTGGCATTAATAGATAATTCAATTGAAGCGCAGTTGGCTCCTTCGGACCAGGGATGATTCCTGCAACATAGACATTCTCGGGCTTCAATCGTTCACTTGGGGGGAGATTAAGACAAATAAGCATGATAGGTCCAATGCTAGCCAACCGGGTTGACTTTCCATGTGCATTAAACCAGTCCACATATATGGAGAAGGCCAATGCACCAGGAATGGACATGAATGGGGGGTCATGGATATTTCTAGTGCCAGTGAAGCGTCTCCAGACCAATCCATCCCAGACGTCACGTTTTGGGGAATCTTCGGGAGTTTGGGATTGTTGATGTTGATGCAGAATTTCCCTAAGTCCAGCCCGCTGGAGAAATCTGGCAAGCCAATTTTTGAATGGTTGATAAATGAAATGTTTTGTTGGTATAAATTTTTGCTTCATGTTGGTTGTGTTTTGGGTGTGGGGTTCAAATGAATAGATCAATTTGCCTAATGATTGTGTGCAAGGGGGATCATGATCATTTGGGTCATTATGGCATTGACAGTGGGGTTGGTCAGTTGGAACTGAGTCAGTAAGGCCATTAAGAGAGAAACATTGAGGACAAAATATATAGTTCTGAATCACTGTTTCCAATTGGATATGTTCAAATATGGTACTTAATTCTTGAGGTATATGGAATGCAAGAGTGGGGGGACCACCGGAGCTTGAGATGCTGGACTTGATCAGAAGGTTTAGGGCGGGGTTGAGAATGCGTGAAGCCCTGCGGGGTATATTATACCTTAATGATAGAATGGCAGATATTCTCATTCCAAGGTCTTGTGGGGGAAGGGTTTGACTGCTGCTGTATGGTTTCTGTGCAGTTGACTTGAGACCCGGTGCTGTGGAGAAGGTGCTTTGGCTCAATTGTGAATAATAAGCTGGGAATATTTGATCCAATAAAAGTTGTGGGCACTCAGATCCTGATGCAGAAGTAGGGATGTTTGGAAGAAATTTGGGTGCAATGGTTGATTTGAGCTTTTTAATTTGCTGTTTATTTTGGAAAGGCTTGAAGGGAACTCTGTGCCTATCACCCTCAGGGGAAGAGTGTGTTTGGGTTGAGAAGTGTTGACACATGCATAGATGCATTGAGGAATAGCGGTGGGTTGTCATTGTTGCAGTAATTGGGAGTACGGTTGGTTTGTTTATAAATATCTATGGCTGATGTGAAAGTGTTTAGGAGTGTTATTAATTGGAAAAAAAATTGAGTGATTATTTATGAAGGGGGAGATGATTTGAGCCATCTGAGAATTTTATCCCATTCATAATGGTGCGTGCGCAGCAGCTGATAAAGTGTAACATGTCTCATATGGATGGCCGAATTGGTTAGGAGTTTAATTGTGTAAAAGGCCATGCTGCTCAATGCTCATACATATTCTATTTTATTTACACATGGTGATACTGCGGTTTTGACCCTTGAGGGGCGTTCCAATAGGGCTGTGTCAACATTGAATTGAGGGGATGGACATTCAAACCATGTATGCTGGCACGCCATTGTACATGGCTTAAACCTTATTACAGACATAACAATATAACTCTATTACATAAGGGGTTGGACTGCAGCTAAAGTCTTGGTATTTGGTTTGAGTGCAGCAGGCTGTTAATTGGTTGGAATTTGATTTGGATTGTCTTTCCTTTCTTGAAAAGGTGATGTCTCTTTTGTGGGTAAATCCTGCATGAATATACCCCTTTACAGATGTACAATGCTGTGGAATTTCAATGCATATATTGGCAGTTTGGATAATTCACAAAATGTGACAATGGGGAGGTGGAAATTTTACCAAAAATGATTAATTATGGAGGATGGGTCCCCTTTAAGATCAAGGGAATATTACATTATATGGTGGTAGGCCATGCAGGGTGGTTTCCGACAAAAGGGGAGGAGCTCAAGAGGAGGTAGGGAGGATTCTCCCAAAAAGAGGCTTATTAGACTTCCAATAAGACTCTGTTTAGAAATATTCATAGAATATCTCTATTTTAAATTTGAAAAGATTTCATCTCATATCACTGTATTTTATCATAATACTGAGGTGTTTTATCTAGTTAAAAATATTACTGTACTTTTTCGGCCCTTATGTCATCTTCCAAGTCACATAAATCCCGTTCAGGTTCTGTTCATGACTCACATAGTGAATATAGCATAGAATATGTTCAAACACAGTCACCATTGAGTCCCAACATTCCTCTCACAACCCCTAGTGCATCCTTAATGAATGTATCAGGTCTTAACATTGATGTGGGAAATCCAAAGGATCCAACTTCAAGCACTTGGTTGATCCCAAATTTTTCCGTCACTCCAATTCCCCCGAATCCCACTAATACACAAATGCATGTGTCTCAGGGGCCAGAGGGCACACCTCAAATCTCATCAAACGCTAATCCCCAAGCAAAATTTCCACATGAGTTCCTCCTTAAGCCTGGTCGGAATCCAGTCGCATCCCAGGATCCCTTTGGACGAAGTAAACAGCCAACCCTCAATATTCCATCAGGATCTCACATTCATGTGGGCGATGAAAGGCGCGTGGATGGGGGGTGACAAAAAAGACCATTGTAAAATGTAACTTGGAGTGGTCTGTCGGAGGGAAATCCAGCATTGACGCTTCATCAAAGTAAGTCATTTTAATTTTGGAGTATAACCTTTTTCAAAATTTGATATGTTTTTTTCATGGGTTAGATATGGCACCTAAAGGCAAGTCAGTCCGATCTCAGGAGAAAATTGGAGATTGTGAGTATGACTAGTCTTCATTAATGTTTTGATGTGCTAACTGATGATGTGCATGGCAGGTGATGAAATTTATGCATCTTCACCTCTGGTCCATAAAAAGACAGTCACTGGACAGCATCATCCATATGCCTCCAAACCAAGAACTGCTCATGCCAGCTCATCAAGAGAAAAACTGGTGGATTATGAGGATGAGAACATGTCTCCGACTCACATGGAAACAAATGATGAACCAAGGAGGGAAAATTTCACGGTGCATGAGCATGGCACTCAGTCAAATAGTGAGTTCACCCATCCTCAAATGCCCCTTGCCCAGAGTATGCTTGAACAATCCGAGGTCAGACAGCAATGGAACCAGGCTCGTAAAGCTCACAATGTGGCGAAACGTGCAAGCCACAAGGAGCAATGAAAATGGCTGAAAGCAGAACTTCCAGAGAATGTCCATGAAATGAGATCAGCAGTACATGCCCATTTCCTGTTCCTACTCAAAGCTACGGATAAGGATTTTCCCTCACTACCAGCAGCACCCGGCACAGAAGAGCATGAAATTGCAATTCAAGTGGCTGGTCATCTCAGATATGTCCCCAAGGATGTTTTAAATGAGCCATCAACACAGTTTCAGTCTCAGGGCTTCCAAAGCTACTGCAAAAATGAGCTTCACAAGCTAGGACTAAAGCAATTCACTTGGGACTGGGAGAGCTCATGGCAAAATCTGTTCAATGAGCTGATGTCTATGGTGTTTTACCATACATTCCGTCTTGCACTGGTAAGCACCGAGTATTCTCATTCCTGTTGGAACAAGGATAATAATAACTATTGGGTTGTGGCGGCTTTAATGGAGTGATATTTCACTTATTTGAAAAGAGAATGGAAGTCTATTCAAAAGGATGCCAAGTATTTGGTGAAAAAGAAGGAGAATCAAAAGCTCACAAAGATTCGTCAAAGGGTTAGTTGCTGTATCTCTTCTTCATTGTGAGCAAAGACTGATGATAATCTACTTGATTATGTGCAGACCTGTGAGCACCGTCGTGAATGGTGTGATACATCTAAATTTCCCATTCTAGCATCACAATTCACTGACCCTTGAGTATGCTCAGATACTGAGGAGGTACTGGAAAATGGCCGTCAAGCTTACCGCAAAGTGGGATTACGCTGGCGCTCCCAGTTATTTAATGAATTGGTATTAAAAAGGGATTGAGACATAGAGTTTTGTAATTGCATTAAAAAAAGGGGGAAAAACTATTGATAGATTGCCAGAATTATGATCAACAGATGATCGTGATATTCCAGAAGGCTTATCATTTCAGGTATTTGATCAAGATTGGCTCAAGAGCTGTAGTAAGATGAAGACTTGCACCCTCAAAATACTTGACATGCCAGTTATTAGGCCGAATGGTGATGCTCTGCAATAACTTAGTAATATGAATGTATAGCACCGTTACAAAGTAACATTTTGTGAATTATTTGTGCAGGTGTAATACAATCTAATTATTATTTCTTAAAGATGCAACAACTTGCTAAATATGTGGGAATATAGACAATATGAGTTGGAATGTATCACCGTCTCCCTTAGAAATAATACACTATTGCGCATTTTCATTGAGGAAATATTGAACGAGTTCAATCCAGCTCATGGTGTTCAAAATTGTTCACCTGTTCCAGGGTGCGCAGGTGTGATCAACTTGGTCAAACTCAAATTATATAATATCAGTAAGGCTCACACAGTTAATGATTTTTTCTTTTCTTGGACCTATTGGTGTTTGGAATATGGCATTCCCATAAGGAAGGATTTTAGAATAGAAATACAATCAGGTTCAAAGATGATCTTGAAAGGTACCTTCCGCCTGTTGACCTCAACTGAATGAGGAGTAATATAGTGGATGACCTTTACAGGTTGTTGTTGGCCAATACAATGGTGTCAATCAACAGCCTGAGCCTTAATGGCTGGGTTCCAATTGGGCTCCTGGAAATGTGGATGTCAGGGGCCAAATATCAGGGTGGGTTTTCAGGGGTCCCCTCACCATTAAATAGATAATATTAGCACAAGTTATATTGAGGCCATTTCCAGCTGCAGCAATGGATGCAATAAGTACTTCACATTCAGGATTATTGAAGAAATTCTCCAGTTACTTCTCCTGCGCTCATTCTGTAATTGTTCCATCAATTCGTGCTGCAAGGATAGAGTGATGAGCAAGTGCACTACCAATTCTACAATAAAAAACAGTCATATGGATTCATATTAGAATTAACTCACAAATCAAGAAATTGGGTCCATTGGGTATAAACCACCAAATTGGTTGGACCACACCTTGTTTGTTTGTTCTTCATCAAGATTTGTAGGAGGTGTGCAATTTTACTACTCATAAAGCATGAGTGCTCCTGCCCTCATGGTCTTCCCAGTCCACCTCTGCAATTGTGTTAAGCCTGATGTGATGGTTACAACATATTTGCAGCTTATTAATATTTCTGAAAAATCCTCCTGGTCCTTTGCTTTTGGATGATAGGAATTCTTCATATAATGTGGAATATTCTTGCTGCATGGTCGGGTTGAGTGGGAGCAGCTCATAATGATGGCTAATAGTGGGGAGGGTTTCCAGATGTGTGGTTTTGGTGCGGTGCAAACTTAAATGGTGCAATGCCAAATGCAAAATATGATTGCAAACTTTGGAAAGATTACTCAGGATGAATGGTGACCAGTTATTGTGATAGGAGCTCTGAGGTTGCGTGATGAATGATATTATGCCCAAAAGGTCCTAAATGGTGTTGTGAATAGGTGTGCCGTTAAACATATTCCACGGGATGAAAGGAGGCTAATAATGGCACGGTGAGTGGCAGTTTTTTGAGGGCGAATATAGCTATGAGATGGGGGAAGGGTTATTTGATATAAAAAAAATCTCTTAAGCTCAGACACTCACTGTGCTTCATCCAAAATTATATGATGCCAATTGAATTGAAAAATGAATGATGTAGAGGTATTGGTTTGCTTAAATTCTTGGGTGATAGTATTGTAAGAAGTGATGATGAGATCATATTTTAAGATGTCAGCCTTCGATAATGAGTGATGAGTGGGACCATGGTAGATTTTGGCATGCAGCACTACAGCCTGAGCATGCTTGGATATTTCTGATTGCCAGTTGGTAATTAATCAAGGGGGGCAGATGATCATGGTGGGCGTGGAGCGATGGGGGTTTGCAATCATCCACTCCTTGGAGGTACCAATAAGAGCAATGGCCTGAATGGTTTTACATACTCCCATATCATCCGCAAGCTTTCCTTCAAGAGGGGTATTGGTCGAAAGGGATTCAAATGAGCTAATGACCTTGTTTGTAATGATGTGCCTGGCATTAAAAGTGGATCCTGGGGGTGAGGTGGCCCAAAGGTTAGAGGCTGATTGGCCATTGGGGATTTCTTGATCCCAGAGAAAAGCTAGTCTGGTATTTTGATGAGGGAGGAGGGGGGTTTTAATAAGGGAATGGGGTGGGGTCATCATGGGGAGGTCTGAACCACTGGGTAATTGTATCCAATTTTGCTTGGAAATAAATGATGAAACAGCAGGATATGAAGCTGGCATCGAGTTTGAAGCGGGAAATGTTGGAGTAAAGAGTTGACATTGACTATGAGTATTACAGTCATATTCTTTGGGCATTTTAAGCTTAAAATCTTGTGTTTGAAAGCTTTCCATTATGAATAGAATTTTTGGATACCATGTGAAGAAAATCAATGCTAGATTGGGTTTCTGAGATGAGGAGGGATCATTTGCATCGGTCATAAATACTCCCGCAACAAATACTATTTGAGTAGGATTGGATTGGCAATTTTCAAACCATGCCCCACCAGAACCACAGTGCATGAACATTTTTGGTGCCCCAAGGAATGGCATCAACATTTGGAAAGGGTTCCCAGGAGAGAACCAATATCACGTGGATGATTGGGGAGATATATGAATATGTTGTGTTGATTGTGCCATATGATAATCCAAGAAGCTAAGTGGGAATTATCAGGATTTAAGGTTATCTCACTATTTATTTGAATACAAATATTAATCATCCCAATGCAAAGTGGTTGTGAAGGGGTTGACATGATGGCTATTTTAAATTATTTGGGGACAGTTGGAAATTATATGATTGGGAAGGGTTATCTAAAGAGAATGAAGACAAATAAGCGCAGGTGGGGAAATTATATGAGAGGCAGCAATGGGCTCAAGGGGGGATGGCCTGTGGTTACATGCATGGTCTTTAGGAAGATGGGCCTCTTGGGCCCATAATTTTCATATCTAATTTGGGGCATATATCAAGGCAAGGTGGCAAAAATGTGGGTGCACCAATATGACTGCTGGATCTGCAGCAAGTTCCGAAACCTTTGTTGGAACAAGGTTGAAAGTAGCGTATCCAAAATTGGGTGGGTTGTAGCAACTTATTGTGGAGGGGCATATCAGAGGCATGCAGCCATGTTCGCTGGTGTGACAGCAAACAATGAGCATATCATCCCCAGGTTAATTGTTGCACAGGGACCTACTGGGCAATGCTGGAAGTTTCAAAGGGCAATCGCCTTGTGGGGATGTTTGTGTGTGGGTGGGTGAGACATGTTTGGTGGCGTGCCATCAAACATGAGCTTGGTTTTGCCTGAAGTTTTTTGCTGACTGATGCCTACTGGGCTTCCAGGGAGGAATGTGTGGCATGATCAAAGGGGGCGCGGGCCGTGAACTGTGATCCACATATACATTCACCCCTATTGCGTTTGAGGCGGGTACTACTCCACCAAGATTGGCATCAGGGTCTTTGCCTCACACATGTACAAAGCTCTGGCGAAAGAGGCCACCTGCCCAAGGGATTTTTTGGCTGCCAGCCAGGGGCCACAACATGTGCAGGGCGCGTGATAACATGCGGAAAATGACCTGTGGTGGGAGATCCCCAAGCAAACATGACCAGCCTCAGCAATCATAGGCCGGGATTATTCTAAGGCAGATGAGGCTGAAGCAAATCCACACTGATTGGCCTCAGGTTTCCATGTGCGCGCGGGTGAGTGTCTGCAGTCATGCTGACCAGCCGACCAAGAAAAAAGCCGGTGGGAGGACTGGGAGTAAAATGTCTTCCAGGCGTGTGAAAGTTGCCTGCATATGACCCGTCAGGGGGTGCGTATGAAAGCGTGTGGCTGCCCGACAATGAGCACACGCGATGAACAAGCGGGGCCAGTCATTGTTTGCCACGACAATGGCACCGGAGTGAATCCACCGTTTGCATATGACCCAATCCTTAGTCATCCATGTATACACCCCTTACCATAACTTGGCTTACACACGCATCTGTGGGGTAGTCAGGCGGGGCTCTCCAATAAGGTGCATCAATGTCACAGGGGGTCTTGGACAGAAATACAAGAGTGGCCTGGCACTCAGCAATCAGGGAACTCACTTGGAAGACTCCATAAGAATAAAGAAACAAAAAGAAAAGAATAAATTCCTCCAAGAAATATGCAGGTACAAGATGAGATGCAATAAGAGGAAGGGGAAGCCAAATGGCCAAAGAGCCAATCAAGTAAGTCCTTAATCACTGTTTCAACCGGTCAAAATGAACCATGGGATTGATAAGGATATGACCACCAAATATTCCTTGACAGGCAAAGAAAGAAAAGGAGAAAGGTGCTAAATGACTGACTTGATAATATCAGTATTTGCTTAACAGAATGAAAAGAAAATAAAGATAAAATAAAATAAAACTATATTAATTAACTGGGGAAAAACTCCCCAGCGTGGAAAGGGTAGCCGGTATATGTGAAAGGTTGGCAGCTTGAGTTCTTCAGGCTGAAAACTGATCTGTATTGATCCTTGAGGCTGTATTGATTGTTTTGGGAATCGATACAGCTGGCTAATATTGATATTGAATTGGGTTGAATGAATTTCCCATGCTTGAAAATGAAATACAGTTCTTGGTGGATCCAGACTGTATTGAAATGAATGTGGTTGCAAAGATGAATTGAGTGGAGCTTTGACACTTGACAAATGAATGAATGAACTGAATGAACTTCCTCTTGAATCCCTTGAGAATGGTTGAACAGTATTGCCTTGGAGGAATACTGTGAATGAAATTATCCAATGACGTCTTGATGTTGTGATTTGTCTTCGACACTGAAGCACTTGCTCTTGAGCCTTGATGATTCCTCTGAATGATTGGGTGCCTTGATGACGTGATGATATGTTGGAATGTTGAAATGACCATTTGATATTGCCACCATTGAATTGCTGTTGAAAAATGATGCACAAGGTTATATAACATCCTTTATGGCAGATTGGTTCATTGGAAAGAAGATTACGTCCAAAGGTCTTGAGATGGAAAGGCAGAGGGGAAAAAGGTGGATGTGATGGCTTCAGAGCTTGGAAAAGTGTTTCTGGGTCCTTTGGGGGTTTTGGCCACTTTTGGGTTCTGAGCCAAAAACTGGCCCAAAGGCTGGGAAAGTGTCTTTTGGACACTTTGCGTCAAAGTGAGCAAAAATGCTGTCAGCCTGTGACTCAAAACCAGAGAACAAGCATGACAGCCAAAATACCATAAACCAATGGTATAACCAAGATACCACCAAAACAGGGAGCTGAGCCAAATCAGCTAAAAAGGTATCAAAAGAAAGAGGAAACTCACCTCTTTCTGAAAAGATAAGTCCCATCACCATAGGAAAAGAAATAACAAAGTTATTCCTGCTCAAAGTTATTGCTGAGCATAAACCTTAATTTGCACCTCTCATCTAAAATCTGGAAGGAGAGGCTTAACCCCAACAAATGGGTACTCAAAATGGAGCTCTAAGCCCGGGCTATCCAATGGTACCAGCCAAACGGATCTACCACCAATATTACTGGAGTTATGGTCAATTTCAGGCCAAATAAGGGTGAACAAAACATTCACCTCTCATCTAAATTCTACAGTTTTAGTGTGAGATACTTGAAGTGGGGTCTTTTTGGAAAAAGCACAATCAGGGCTATCTGATGGTGGTATCCATTTTTCCATAGCTCAACTAGAACAAAGGTTATGAGGCAACCAAGCTCAATACAGCTTTTTGCCTATACCACGCAAATGTACAAAAATCTTGTACATGGGATAACTTTGCCATATTTAAAGATACCCATATCAAATGAGGTACCATTGTGTAGAGCACATACAGGGATACACACTGAACCAATTTTGAGGTTGATATCTCAAGAATTGACAAAGCTATGGCTGTTTTAAGGTCAGATTCCCACCTGCTGTCATATACAGCCTTACCTTGGGATAATATCCTATAACCATGATTATGAGGTGTCAAATAGACAAAGAAGCTTGTTTTTTACTTCAATACCTCATATTTCAGTCAATACTGGGGTCCCATACAGGTTCTGTACAGCATTCTATGCGTCATACACATCAGAATCAGGCTGTGAGGTCCCCAGATGAAAATTTTCACCCTGTATTGGTGAAACTGCCCAGATGTGGTTTCAAAACCACATCTGAGCCCAATACAGGTTTTACAGGCTGTTTGCAAACCACAAGCCAGTACTTGAGAGTGAAAAAATCTTCACTTCCTCTACGTGGAAAGGTCTAGCACCCTTTCCACCCCATTTCAGGATAAAAAGGATGCTTTTCACAGCCAGAATTGTCTCCTCATCCTGCTCTTGAATAACCTACGTAGTAAACTGTCAAAAACAGATTTACTCTTTGTTAATAATCAGGTATAATTATAAATTTAATTATTGTAGTCTTTTATTATTGTAACCCAACAGAGAAAGCTGCACCCAGGGCTTTCAACAGCGCTCACCACCACTATATCATATATAGTAAAGCCCTTTTAATCTTGAATTTAATTATCTTTAAACCCTTATAAATTCTTTTGTAACTATTTCTACCATCTCACAAACATAGTTAGAGTTGTATTTAGCCTATTTACACCTTTACCATAGTTTCATCCTGACATTTTGGGGGCCTGGCGGTGTTTTAAACCTTTTTTGGACCTTCTAAGTAAGTTTTTTTTCTCTTATTTCCTATTTTCTGACATTTGTTATATATTTTTTAGGCGTATTTTCTTTTAAAATATAAATTTTTTATGTATTTTACTTTATTACTCATATTATAAGAGTACTTACCACGTGGTTAATACCCACTGAAACCTTTATTTCTTTGGCGTGTTTACATATAAAACACACAAGCCATCAATAAGTCCTGTATTCTTAATTGAATAAGGACACCTCTGACTGAAAAACCAGCAGTTGAGGCGTGGTTAAGTGTATTCTCAACTCAATTACACTTATAAAGAGCCACTTATTCAGATTACACTTGAAAGCCACAAGTGTATCTGTGGGGTACTGGCACACAAACAGTGTGACAGGGTACCAAAAGCTGTAATTCTGACGTAGAATTGTCGATTCAATTACACTGTCATTATACAGGGCACATTGTAGTAACATAAAAGCCCAGAGGCCAATCTTAGACGTGCAAAACCAGCAGTTTTGAGAAGTCTTAACTGACATAAGCCTTCTTTTTCCTGCCTTGATTCAGTGGAAGAAAATTACATCCCACGTGAGACCCAGTCACAGGCCAACACACCAGTGACACCCTCAGAACCAGAGGGCAGCAAGGGCAAAGGAAAGAGGCACAGTGAAGGTGTCACCAAAGCCAAGAAGTGGACTCCAATAGCCACCCAGAGGAGTAGAAAACCACAAACCTCTGCATCAATACAAGGTAAACCAACCTTAACCACTTGTACAGGGAAGATTACAGTTATTAACCCAGTCGTAACCTCCAAAGGCAAACTACCCAAATCAGCAGATAACAAATTTGTACAAGGAACAGTCAAAGGTAAATACCCTAAGAAAATAAAGTTTTTGACTGCTTGCAAACACTGACATGTCACCTGTACACCTCAGAAATCTTGGCTTCCAAAGGAACCAATCAGAGGACAGAGAAAGTTTGTCCAGGATCAGAAGACCTGAAAGTGGACACCTTGGACACAGTAGTCGATGGAAAAACAATGAGGGAGATAATATCAACTCTGCGATTCACACTCCAATTCAATGGAGACCTCAAACCAGAGGACTGGAAAGACATGGATCAAGTTCTTCAGCTCCACCAACTCCTCAAGGACTTTTTCCAATGGAGCATGGAAAACAAGAGGTTCAACCTGGCAAGTCACTGGGCAGAACTTGGAGCAAGTTGCCAGAGGATCTGTCTCAAAGAGATAGACTTCAAAGACCTGATGGTAATCACCAAAGGTTGGAATCCTACCAGGCATTTCAGACTCCTGGAGGCAAGGGCACAGCAGATAAGGGAGAATCAAGCCACTAACCAAGCTATAGAAGAACAGTTAACCCAGACAGGGCCTACTCAGATTCCTTCAGGCTCACAAGGAGCAAGCCAAATCATCTCTCCAGTGGCTTCACACCATTCAGAAACCAGCAGCTCAGTGGCCAAGAGTCACCATTCTTCACAATTCCAGGAAGTTTCCAGGAGAAGACAAGGAAACAAGGGCAAGAACAAAACCTCCTTCAACCACAGGAGGAAAGAGTCAGACCCTATGATTCAGAGCTGTTGGATTTGGTAAAAGAAGTGCACAAGAACCAGAAGTAATTGTAAACCACTCTAGAATCAGTAGTCCTAGTAATAGAAACATTACCCCCACTCAGACTGAACATAACATTGTCACATCTGAGAATAACATCAACAGTGATACACTGTGGTTACAAATGTCCCAATATGCTGAACAATCTGCAAAGCATTTTGCAGAAATTAAAGCTGGCCAAGAGAGGATGAGAGAAACTCAAGCCTCCTTGGAACAGATAGTTAAGAATCTTCAGGAAGGATATGCGCAGCCGAGCAAAGCCTCTGAAGAAACCAACAAAAGACTGAATATACTCTTTGAAGAACAACACCACGGCAAAAGGGACAGGGATTGTCTGGACCAAGACATAAACAAATTGTTTAATGTCTACCATAACTTGAAGCCCCAACCACAAGGCCAAGTTATGGGGAATCCATATCAACCACATGAAATCAAACCAGATGCCATGATGATGAATAAGGCAAGATCCCCATCACAATACCAGGATGGAGATGGCATGTCTTACTCAGAGAAGGAAGCCTTGAAATAGCTTCCTGAGGCCTCAAGCTGGCCCAAATTCTCTGGATCAGGAGAATATGATTATATGGAACTCATAGATTATAGTGATGGACTCTTCATTGATGTACCAAGCAAACCAGATTACTGGCTTACTGCAAGACTAAATACAGCATTTAAAGGTCATGTTAGTATATGGTACACAGAGATGAAAGAAATCCATGGCAGAAGAAACTGATAATGGTGGAAGAGTCAACTCATCCAAAAGTACAGTAATGGAGCTTGTGTAAGGTGTGGATATGAAACTTTGATTAAAAATCAAGGACTTTTCGTGTGCTCAAAATTTGTATAAGGTAAAAATCAATTAAAAATAGTATAGAATATTATTTTTAAGAGAAAACACGCCAATTGTATTGTTTATAACTTTATTAGTATAAAACAATAATATTATAAAAATTTATTGTTTTACCAACAATAAAAATTTATCCAAAAAATAATCTACAAGAGATATTTTAAGGCTACAAAAGAAATTTCTTCAAGAGCAATTTCAATTGGAATTAATTGAGCAAAGAACTGCAAGCAATTAATTAAAGAACAAAGTCTTTAAAAGGAATATTTAAAGAGAAAACACGCCCAAAAGTGACCAGAGTGAATTTGGAAACAAAGTGACAAAGTTTACAGTGATGAAAGATGCTTTAATTCACTTTTGGGGTGGTTCAGGGGTAAAAATGATTATAAGAGTTACAAACACTGATTATAATGATTTTTTCACGTGGTTAAAAAGATTAAAATGATTTAAAAATGGTGGTTGGAATCTTTGATTGATTTGTTTAACAGTGTTTAAACTAATTAATAAAAGGAAAAAGATTCTAACATGAAGAGAAAAGTGGGGCAAAGAAGACATTCTTTTATAGCCATCAATTCTCTGACTCCAAAAGTAAAAATTACTCTTGTCAGTCGTGAAAAACAGTCTGACAACAGAAAAGCCAATTATGGCATCATTGAACCCTGGTTCAGACCAAAAAAGGGTTGGTTTAAGCCATTTTTGGCCATTTTTAGCCATTTTAGGCCCTTAAATCAGCCATTGCTATAGCAATACCAGGCCTAGAGCCTTCAAAACACGTCAGAATGTGTGTCAGAGGCGTAGAAACCAGTTAAAACTGTTTTTATTATGATTGTTTTATCTTAAGGGTAGTTTTACCCTCTTGGCAACAGCTAAAACTACCCCAGTTGGTATCAAAACCTCATCATCAATTGAGTCCACAGACCCTGTAACTCAATTCCAGGCCAAAAGTGATGAACTTTTGCATGAATTTTGACATCCCACGCCTGTCAGCAAGGATTTTGGGGGTCTAGCTCCCCCTTAGACCTGGAGTTCCTTTCCCCCCCAAATTTAATCTTTCCAATTTATTTTTCCTTTAATTCCTCAGCATGTATTATACTTATAATTTACACATGTAATTCAATTCAATTGTACAGTACAATACAGTAATAATTGACACCTCATATGTAAATTAAAGTTCACTTATGTAATACACGCGCACATTTTGACATTTCAATTGAATTCAATTGAAAATACTTCAATTCCTCATAACTTCTAAACTAAACACAACACCTCAATTTTAACACACAAATTGATGGTTAACACCACATGTGGTGTGAATTAAATTAAGGTTTTGAGGATTTTCAACTTTTGTATTGAAAATACTAAAAACTTAATTTAAGCTTATTTAGAGTTGAGTTACAAGAATTTCACTCAGAGGTGACCCCACCTGATTTTTTATGAGGAATCCAATGGTGAAATAATTTTTGTATGTTTATTTATTTAATAAAAAGTTATAATAATTTTTATTTAACTGTTTTCCAAATTTATTTATTTTTTCACAATTTTGTTAAAATTTCATTTTTACTTAATTTTTCCAAGTATAAATGTAATTTTATACTTACAAAATTTGATGTATTTATATTTTTAAATTGTAATTAATTTTTTATTTTTGATATAATTTTATATTTATATTTTGATTTTTATTTTAATAATATAAATAAATTTATTTTATTTATATTAATATGTTATTTTTTGCATTTGTGGTCTTTTGGGTATATGAAATTACCTCTAAGGCTCACATTCCCTCCCCCTAAAAAAGAATATTACTTTGTAATATTGGTGTTTCTAGTGTGTCTAAATCTCCTGAGGAGTTTGGTAGCTTCTGGTATATCTTTTTCTTCTAACCATTCATCTTCACAAGTTGGGTCACTGTACCTAACAAGGTATTCCCTTACTTTCTTGGTTCTTAATTTCCTTTCTTTAAGAACTTTGGTGATTTTCTTAGTACCAGGTGTCTCAATAGGAGGTATAACTTGGGGAATCTTATTCCTCAAGGGAAATTTCTCAGCATCACTAGATTTATATGGCTTTATCAAGCTTACTGGAAATGTAGGGCGCTTATTGCTAAGTTCTTCAGATAATTCTACTTCCACAGCATTTTCTCCATGGAGGGCTTTAATCACAAAAGGTCCTGCAAAGTAGTCTTTCAATTTTTTACATCCTTTGATGTTATTAAAGTTAGTGGTAGATACAAGAACTAGGTCCCCCACTTTAAAATCTGGAGTTTCATGTGATTTATCCCATTTGTCTTTAGCATATGCAAAAGAGTCCTCCATGCATCTTACTGCATGCTTTCTAGCTTTGTCTAGCATTCCTTTGAAGCTAGCAGCTGTGGGATGTATTTCAATTAAGTCTTTCCTCAAGGAATCTTGGGGTAACTTGGGGTTCCATCCTTTTTCTAGAATAGCAGGAGTCTGATTGGTACTGGCATGGATTGATGTTTTATATGCTAATTCCAGTGCTGGTGTCACAGGGGCTCTTGGAAGAAGAGGGCCTGGCACTCAGGAATCAAGAACTCACTTTGAGGGCTCCAAAGATAAAAGGATAATAAGAATGAATTTCTTTAAGAAAGAATATGGGAGAAAACAAGTATGCCAAAAGATGAGATAAAAAAAAGATGAAGCCAATGGCCAAAGATAATAAAAAAGCCAAAAGCCAAGAAGCCAACCAAGTGAATCCTCAATTCACCGTTTCAACCTGCCAGAAAAGGGAATGGAATTAGTATAAGGATATGACCACCAATATCCACTGGAAAGGCGAGGAAATAAAAAAAAAGGGTGCTGAATGACTGACTTAAGATTATCAGTATTAACTTTTAATAAGGTAAAAGAAAATAAGGATAAAAATAAATCCAATATATTAATTAACTGGGGAAAAAGTCCCCAGGTGCTGAAAGGTGGCCAGTATATGTGAAAAGCTGAAAGATTGATCCTGGAAGGTGGATCATTGACTGTATTGTCCGAATCGGGACATACAGTTCTGGCCATCTTGAAATTTGAACTGTGTGATGGAATTCCCACAGTGGAATGAGAAATGGCTTAATTGGGCCAAGGCCATACAGGTTGATTGATCAAGGCCTGTACGGATGAATTGGGGTTGTCCAAAGAGTATTGAATACTTGATGTATTGACAACTGGCTTAAATGATGTAATACCTCTTGAGAATTGACCTTAGAATAATCATGGATGAATTGTACCAACCCAACTCCTGCAGATACAGGTGGTTGGGATCCTTGAATGATCTTCTGATTTGCCGCCATGGATTACCAAACTGATGAGTCCAACGGTCCTCCTTCGAAATGGGCGTTGGATCTTGGTACCTTGAGTTAAGAAGGTTGATTTGGGTCCTGAAAAAGTCACCATTGAATTGCTGAGCAAAAATGGTGCATAATGGTATATAACACCATATATGCACCACTCCTGCAACCTTGAGTACGAGGTGCATGGAGGAATGGAGCAATCTTCCCTTAGGTTGAGGGAAATGCTTGTTGAGATAATTTGGTGGCCTCTGGTGGTTGCCAGAGGCCATGACGGTGAAGTTGGTCCATGGTGGTCCAGGGCCAAAAATGGGTCCTACGGGATTTATGGCCAAAAATGGATCTAAGGTGTTTTTGGTCCAATTTGGGTCCAAGGGATTGGTGGCCAAAAATGGCTCAGGTGGGTCCACTTGTGGTTTGGGACCCACCTGGCCTTGGGGGCTAGGTGGCTGCCCCCTTTTGGCCTCATTGTATTAGGCCAAAAGGGGCCTAATTTGCCTACGGACCGCAGACCGTAGAAGCCGTGGGGGGCCTAAATGGCCCAAAAAGGCCATTTAGGCCAAAACCCCCATAATGAAAGGGGTGGCCACGGGGCCTGGAAGCCCCTAGAAGACAAAGGGACCCCCCAGGCCCAAAAACAGTGATGGAGGCCTGGGGGTTGGTGAGGTGGAAATTGGTCAAGAGGACCAATGACGCAGGATATGGCCTGAGGCCATACGTGGCCAATGGAATGGGTTATGGCGTAAGAGCCATGGAACACCCAAAAGGGGTCAATTGGCCATAAATGATATGACATGGCCAATTGGCCCCAACTTGGCTCCAGGTTGGATTGCCGCTGCCATCAAGGAGGAGGGTCAGAATACGTGGTTGTGACAGTACCCCCCTACCTTGAATGGTGAGCTCCTGAGCACCAAGATAAGGTAGAGGCCTGTTGAGGCTAATGAGACGGATTTGACGTAAGGATTCCAGAGGTATTGAATCTTGAAAAGAAGAATTGAACTGATAAGCTTGTTGGCATATGAATTGAGGTTGACTTGATCTTCTCTTGACATTTGGCTTTGACAAAGTTGAAGACATGATTTGACATAAAGATTTTGGCATTAAAGAGTTATAAGAAAAGAAATTTTAAAAGAATATAAAGGGTAAAAGAGAAAAGAAGACAGATATAAAGAGAGAAACAGAAAAATAAAGAAAATGAAATTCGAGGAGGAATCCAATCTTCATCACGGATTACGACAATTGACTTTGAAAGTGACCAAGGACCTGGATAAAAGAATTTTGATGCCAGGTGCTCACAGAGTGGCCAAGGTGATGTTTTGACAGATTGTAGACCCCTCAGGGAAGTGCACACCAGGAGAGGAACTTACTTTTAGTAGTTGCCACTCCCGCCAGTGCCATAAATAAGAAAGATCTTGATAAATGAATGTGTTGAAAGAATAAAGTCTTGGGAAGGAGAATAAAAAAGGAATGGTCCATTTGCCCAAGTGTAAATGGCCATAAATTTGGAATTCGGATGTTGAAAGCCGGGCCAAGAAATCTGTGTCCAAATTGCAAAGTGCTCACAGAGTGGCCAAGGTGATGCTTACAACAAAGAAGAGTAGAATACCCCTAAAGTTGCATACCAGGAGTGGGACTTACTTTTGGTAATTCCTCTCCCCACCAAGCACCATAAAAATTCAAGCCATTGAAGAATTGGGTCCTGTCTTGTCAGGATATAACGAATGAAAATCTTTGACAAGTTCAGGACAATTCTTTAGGTTTTCAGCTGGTTCCCATGTGGATCTTTCTGAATCTTGACTGAAACCTTTCCATTCCACCAGATACCATAATTTTCTTCTCTTGAGCTTTGAATCCAATACTTGAGAGACTTCCCATTCCTCTTCTTCTTCAATAATGATTGGAGGAGGAGGCTCTTGATGCCGATTTGGGATTGTTGATGGCTTGACTGGTTCCAAGAGTGAGATATGGAAGACTGGGTGGATGGATTTCCATTGAGATGGAAGCTTGAGGTGGTAAGCATGAGTACTGACTTTCTTCAAGATTGGAAAGGGACCCAACCATCTTTCAGACAGTTTCTTGGTGGGTCTAGTTGATTTGATATTCTTGGAAGAAAGCCATACCATGTCACCAGGATTGAAAACAGGTGGACTTGCTCTACTTTTATCTGCATACCTCTTAAACCGGTTTATGGCAGCTTGAAGTTCTCTCTTGACATCTTGCTGTACTGATTGGATTTTTGTTGATAACGTTCCAGCAGGAGTATCTTGAGTGATGTGAACTGAATCAAATTGAGGATCTCTTCCATAAACAGTGAAAAACGGTGATTGCTTGGTTGAAGAGTGGTCAGTGTTATTGTAAGCAAATTCAGCCAGAGGGAGCCAGGTGTTCCAATCTTCTTGATGATAACTGACATACATCCGAAGATACTGTTCTAGTATCTGATTTACCCTCTCTGTCTGTCCATCAGTTTCTGGATGGTAAGCAGTTGACAAGTCTCTTGAAATCTTGAGCTGCTGACAAAGATTGGTCCAGAAGGAAGAAACAAAAAGGGGACCTCTATCACTGACAATGCTTGAAGGAAGGCCATGCTTTGAGAAGATATTCTTGATGAATAAATGGGCCAAGTCCAAAGAAGTTATTGAAGACATTGTTGGAATAAAAACCGCCATTTTTGAGAATCTGTCCACTATGACAAGGATTGAGTCAAAAGAATTGGACAGGGGCAGTTGAGTGATGAAATCCATTGAGAGACAAATCCAAGGACCATTTGGAATTGGAAGAGGTTTGAGGAGTCCAAACTTCTTATGGTGGATATTCTTGTTTCTTGAACACTGTTGACAGGATGATACATAATCCTTAATGAATTGAGTCATGCCGGACCAGTGGAAATCCCGCTTGACAAGTTTGAGAGTCTTCTCTTGGCCAGGGTGTCCAGCTAGAGGAGAGTCATGACGCTTTTGAAGAATGCTGAGTTGGATTGTGGGGTCATTTGGGACCACCACCCGATCTTTGAAGAGGAGAAGTTGGGAAGAGGAGTCAAGAGAATAATCCTGAATGGATTTACCTTTACCCAAATCTTGAAGGATACTTCTGTACTGAGGATCTTGCCATAATTTCTTCTGAATTGAATCAATCAAATTTGAAAAAGAATCCACCTTGACTGCAAAAAACTTTGAGGGTTGAACTTCATCTTGCTTAATGAGTTGTTGAAAATTCATTGGATTCTTGCTGATGAAATCCTCCCCCCTCTCCGGATAGACGTCGTCCCGACGTGATAAGGCATCTGGAAGAGTTGCTAGGCGGCCAGGGCGGTAAGTGATCGAAAAATGAAATTCAGATAAGAATTCAGCCCAGAAGGCTTGACGGCGAGTGAGTACTTTTGAGGACATGAAGTATTGAAGGGAACTGTGATCGGTGAGAACTTCAAAAGGAGAGGTCAGAGAAAGAAGAAAAGCCCTCCAGCGCTTGAGAGCCCAGACTATACCAAGGAGTTCCTTGTCATGAATTTCATAGTTGAGTTCTGCTGGAATAAGCTTGCGGCTGTCAAATGCAATGGGATGTTTTCCTGAGTCAGAGACCTGACTCAGTACAGCACCCAAAGCATAATTGGATGCATCGGTCTCTACAATGGTGGGTAGAGAAGGATTGAAGTGGGAAAGGATTGGAGCGGTAGTGAAGGCCTCTTTGAGTTGATGAAACTGGCTAAGAGCTTCCTCATTGAGGGGGAAACAGGAATCTTTCTTGAGGAAACTGGTGAGTGAACTGATTTTCTTTGAATAATTCTTGATAAAACGGCGGTAGAAGTTGGCAAAGCCAAGGAAGAATTGAAGAGCCTTGAGGTTTCTTGGAGGAGGCCAAATAAGGATCTGCTGGACTTTTGCTTGGTCCATCTTGAGGCCTTCAGAAGAAACAACATAACCAAGATATTCTACACTAGAAGCATGAAAAAGGCATTTAGAAGCCTTGGCAAAAAGGTTATTGGCTCTGAGTCTGGAAAGAACAGTGGACACATGAGTGACATGTTCTTCCTCAGATTTGGAAAAGACCATAATGTCATCCAAATAAACCACAACAAAAACATCAAGAAGATCTTGGAATATATCATTGACAAGATTCTGAAAAGAGGCAGGAGCATTGGTGAGCCCAAATGGCATAACCAAGTACTCAAAACTGCCATATTTAGTTCTGAAGCATGTCAAGTGTTCATCACCCTCCTTGATTCTGAGCAGGTTATATGCACCACGCAAATCAATCTTGGAGAAGATAGAAGAACCATTAAAGAAATTAAGAAGCTGGTTCATAGGAGGAACAGGATATTTGTTCTTCCTAGTGACAGCATTGAGTTTGCGGTAATCAACACACAAAAGGAGGCCACCATCTTTCTTTTTAACAAAGAGGACAGGTGCTCCTGTTGAGGAGGAGCTTGGCCGGATGAAACCTTTCTCTACATTCTCTGAAATGTAGGCCCTGAGTGTATCTGACTCTTGTTTGGATAAAGAGTAGATCACCCCAACTGGAGGTAGAGACCCCTCCAGTTCGATATGATGATCACAGGCACGGTGAGGAGGAAGTTTCTCTGCCTTCACCTTGGAGAATACATCCAAGTATTGGTGATAAACAGAGGGAACAACCTTCATCACGGTTTCTATTTCTTCTGGCTCTTCCTCTTCATCCCACAACTCCTCCAGGGAGTCATGATAAGATGAAGGAGGAAGGTCCATATTCCCAAAGAAGAGATGAAGTGAAGATACAGAATTATCTTCCCCAACATCTTGAATCTCTTTGAAGACTTCATCTCCAGATGATGGTAATGACAGATGGGAATTAAGGGAAGGAATATGGACAGAAGATGGAACTGATGGTGTTCTAGAATCACCAACCAGAGCTGCACATGATTTGGCAGAAGAAGAGTCATTACGGAAGGAATTGGAAGGATCAGAATAGTCCTTTTGATCAGTATTAAAGGTGATCAGCCCTTGCCTCCAATCAATAGAAGGATTAAAATGATTAAGAAAGTCAAAGCCCAATATGAGGTCTTCTCCCTTGGGAGTGTCAATGACTAAAAAGTCCCATTCAAAGCTTGGGAAAGAAGGGAGCTCAACCATATATTTAGTATGGTGAGTCACAAATAAGGAAGGGGACTCAGAGGAGTCCAAAATGATAAGAGGAATCTTCTCTGGAAGTTCTGACGTAGTCAATGAGTACTTGTGAACAAACTGCTTTGCAATAAATGAGTGTGTAGCACCAGAATCAATGAGAATACTGTAAAAAACATCAGAAAGAGAAGAGAAAACAAAAAATTTAAGAGAATTTTTGACACCAGTATTCAGAATGCACAATTGTGCTCTGGAAGGAAAACGGTGAAGACCATTGAACACAACATGATCTTCACTCAGGCTTTTCCCTGGCTGGGAAAACTGCCTGACGGTTGGGTAAGCTTGTTTTGAGGCCTTTTGACACAGGTCTCAAGACTATGCTTCCCACCACAATAGGTACACAAACCCTCCTTGATTCTTCTTTCCTTTTCAGAACCTTTCAACTTTAAGTCCTTATTCAACAATGAAGAATGGGGCTTGTCCCGCTTTTGAGAATGAAATTTCTTCTTTGGTCTTGAACTTGAAGAAACTTGATGATGAGAAGAGTGAGACTTTGAGGCTTCAGGCTTCTTCTCTTGATGATGATTCTTTTCCTTCTGCCTCTCATGGTACCTGGTATCAAGTTCCAGGCTGATGTCCATTAAGTCTTGAAGAGAATCAATGTTTGAAGGATGGGAGGCCAATTGATCCAGAATCCTGGAGGCCAAGCCCTTCCTGAAATGATGAATAAGAGCCCTTTCACCCCAATCCCCAATTCTTGAAACCAAACTCCTGAAATTGGCAATATACAAAGCAACATGCCCACCTTCTTTCATCCTAAGGCCATCCAATTCAGCTTCTGCTTTCCAAACTTCATTTGGGTCTCCAAATAAAGTGAACAATTGGGATTCAAATAATGGCCAGGAATTGAGGAGATAATTTGAGTCTTGATTATTGAGGCTGGAAAGATAAGGCTCAATCCATTTTGCAGCCCTGCCAACTAAGAATGAAGTGGCATAAAGAACCTTCTTTCTGTCTTGAGAAAAGCTTGCCGGATCATTATGAAAGATGAGTTGAAAAGATTGAATAAAACTTCTGACTTTGAAGGGCTGAGTCCCATCAAAGCATTCTGGAGCCTTCATAGAGGGAGTCTTGAAGGCTGGTGGTCTTGATGATTCAGAAGAAGAAGCTGCTTGAAGATTGGCCATAATCTGAGTCATCTGCTGCATAATGGCCAATAGAGACGGTTCAGACTGATGAGAGGCAGGCTGATCAGACTGGGCTAGAGTTGGTCCTCTGGTGCCCTCAGATGCTCCCACAGGAGCAGGAGCAGCCTCAGTGCCATTAGACTCTTCCTCTTCCACAGAATTCTCCTCCTCCTCTTCACCATCTTCACCTTGAACCTTGGGACTGGTTCTTGAAAATCCTGGGAATCTGCCCACCACTCCTGATAAAGACATTGATCTTCTTGGCCCTCTTCCTTCCTTCCTGGATGGTGCTGCTCCTTCCATAATGGGTCCTCTGTCCAATCTGGCCCTCAGTTGAGAAACTGCTGGGGTACCGTCAAGAGGAGCCCTTGGAGTTGGAGTCAGAACAGCTTGAGTTCTGGCCTGAGCTCTGGTCTGTCTTGCTGGAGGTGAATGTTGAACTGGCATGATTTCAGGAATAATCAACCAAAATAAATGAAATAAAATCAAAATTTTCTTGAAGTACCAAATCAACAATCAAATCTTGAGGAAATTGGATAATCAATGAATCAAAATTCTTCAAATACGTCAATCAATCAAATCAAATGAGTCTTGAAGTAACAATCAATATCAATGAGAATCTTGAAGTCAATAAATCAATCAATCAAACAATCAAAATCAAATCAAAACAAAATCCTGCAGAACAAATCAATCAATCAAAATGAATTCTTGAGTCAAATCAATTTATGTCAAAAATCTTGATGTGAACGATAAGCAAAATCAATAAAATCTTCAGGTCAATCAATTATCTTGAGGTCAATTTCAATTATGTCAAATTAGTCAATCAAATCAATTTTCAAGTGAATTCTTCCAAAAAATCAAAATTCTTGAGGAATAAATCAAAATGAATCCTGATATAAAGAACGTGTCTGAATAACCTGATGAATAACTTGAGAACCAAAGATAAAAATGCCTGAATTATGGATAAAAATAGATTGATTACAATTGAGAATGAGATTGAAAGGATAACAAAAAATAAAAAATGGGTCAGCTTTCAATTTTCAGAATGAAGAATGAATGAGAGAAAATTGAGAGGTGACGAAGAATCATAAGATCATAAACGTTAAAGAATCATAATTTTGATGAAATGAATGAATGAATTTAAAATATAAGAATAAAAGAATGAATGAATGAAGAAGAATTATGAGTCAATTAATATAATGTCACAGGGGCTCTTGGAAGAAGAGGACCTGGCACTCAGGAATCAAGAACTCACTTGGAGGGCTCCAAAGATAAAAGGATAATAAGAATGAATTTCTTTAAGAAAGAATATGGGAGAAAACAAGTATGCCAAAAGATGAGATAAGAAAAAGATGAAGCCAATGGCCAAAGATAATAAAAAAGCCAAAAGCCAAAAAGCCAACCAAGCGAATCCTCAATTCACTGTTTCAACCTGCCAGAAAAGGGAATGGAATTAGTATAAGGATATGACCACCAATATCCACTGGACAGGCGAGGAAATAAAAGAAAAGGGTGCTGAATGACTGACTTAAGATTATCAGTATTAACCTTTAATAAGGTAAAAGAAAATAAGGATAAAAATAAATCCAATATATTAATTAACTGGGGAAAAAGTCCCCAGGTGCTGAAAGGTGGCCAGTATATGTGAAAAGCTGAAAGATTGATCCTGGAAGGTGGATCAATGACTGTATTGTCCGAATTGGGACATACAGTTCTGGCCATCGTGAAATTTGAACTGTGTGATGGAATTCCCACAGTGGAATTAGAAATGGCCCAATTGGGCCAAGGCCATACAGGTTGATTGATCAAGGCCTGTACGGATGAATTGGGGTTGTCCAAAGAGTATTGAATACTTGATGTCTTGACAACTGGCTTAAATGATGTAATACCTCTTGAAAATTGACCTTAGAATAATCCTGGATGAATTGTACCAACCCAACTCCTGCAGATACAGGTGGTTGGGATCCTTGAATGATCTTCTGATTTGCCGCCATGGATTACCAAACTGATGAGTCCAACGGTCCTCCTTCGAAATGGGCGTTGGATCTTGGTACCTTGAGTTAAGAAGGTTGATTTGGGTCCTGAAAACGTCACCATTGAATTGCTGAGCAAAAATGGTGCATAATGGTATATAACACCATATATGCACCACTCCTGCAACCTTGAGTACGAGGTGCATGGAGGAATGGAGCAATCTTCCCTTAGGTTGAGGGGAATGCTTGTTGAGATGATTTGGTGGCCTCTGGTGGTTGCCAGAGGCCATGACGGTGAAGTTGGTCCATGGTGGTCCAGGGCCAAAAATGGGTCCTACGGGATTTATGGCCAAAAATGGATCTAAGGTGTTTTTGGTCCAATTTGGGTCCAAGGGATTGGTGGCCAAAAATGGCTCAGGTGGGTCCACTTGTGGTTTGGGACCCACCTGGCCTTGGGGGCTAGGTGGCTGCCCCCTTTGGCCCCTTTTGGCCTCATTGGATTAGGCCAAAAGGGGCCTAATTTGCCTACGGACCGCGGCCCACGGACCGTGGACCGCGTATTACGGCCCACGGACCGTAGAAGCCGTGGGGGGCCTAAATGGCCCAAAAAGGCCATTTAGGCCAAAGCCCCCATAATGAAAGGGGTGGCCAGGAAACCAATGAAGGTGGCCATGGGGCCTGGAAGCCCCTAGAAGACAAAGGGACCCCCCAGGCCCAAAAACAGTGATGGAGGCCTGGGGGTTGGTGAGGTGGAAATTGGTCAAGAGGACCAATGACGCAGGATATGGCCTGAGGCCATATGTGTCCAATGGAATGGGTTATGGAGTAAGAGCCATGGAACACCCAAAAGGGGTCAATCGGCCATAAATGATATGACATGGCCAATTGGCCCCAACTTGGCTCCAGGTTGGATTGCCGCCGCCATCAAGGAGGAGGGTCAGAATACGTGGTTGTGACAGCTGGTAACAGAGTACACCAATCATGGGTAAATCCATCAAAATCTTTGAATTCAAGGCCATATGCACAAAATCTTCTCACCATGTCCTCTAAGGTTTGGATCATTCTTTCAGCCAGGCCATCAGTTTGTGGGTGGTAGGCTGTAGAGAGAGATAGTTTAGTGCCAAATAATTGGTGAAGATTTGTCCATAGTGCTGAAGTGAATTTGGGATCTCTATCACTGATGATATTTGTAAATATCCCAGTCCATGACACTACTCTATTCCATATCAGAAGAGCTGTATTGTAAGATGTGACTATGAAACTGATGATAATATTACTATTAATCAACAGTACTATGTCTGTTCTTATGAAATATAATAATAAAAATTATTATAACCACAATTAAATAATTATAAAATTATTTCTTTCACGTGTTATACACTACTAGTGATTATAACAGTGAGCAGTAATTGTCTACAAGAATCAATTACAAGAAGAATTTAATAATAAAAAACTTCTTTTATTAAAATAATAAAATTATTTTAATATATAATTATCTTTTACAAGAATAATTATAAAGATAATTCTTGAAGAAAACTATTACTAGAGAAAAACTTTAAGAATTAAAGATAAATGACTCACTAATACTCCAAAGAACTTATTGAAAGATAAGAGTAGAGAAATTTGACGTAGAATTGTGGATTTAAGGGATCAAGATGATTTATAACAGTATTTCAACAATATATAGTTGGATTCTATGATTTCACGTCTTTCTGATTGATTCTGAAAGATTTAAAACACTTAAGAATAGCTTGAACTAATACTTACTTGTTGGTAATAATGGTTTAATAAATTTATAAGATGATCATACGGAAAAAACAGCAAGAAGAGGCTTCTTTTAAGTCAATAACAGCTCACAGAGGCGTGCCATGGAGCAAACTGAAAAACCAGTGAGTGAGAAAACAATAAACCTTTTTGGATTATTGATTGCATCATCTGTTGTCATGTAAGATTATCATAATTACTTAATTGATGCTTTTACGTGACTACCAACCCCAATATGGTTAAGAATAAAAGGAGTAACACTTGTAAATCTTCTTTTATTCTAAAATAATCATTGATTTCTCAAAGTTATCAATGTTATTGCCAATTTCATCACAGGTTGTAATTACTGTGAATTTTTGAAGATTCAGTGTTTCACGTAGAATATCCAAAAATGGACTGTAATTAAAACTTTTAATTTTACTAGTAAAACTGTAATTCCTTTTGGTTCTACCATAGATAATACAGTTCTCCTTTAGTCCTGAAAGTTTCAGAAATATTCATTAAGAATTGTATTTTTAATGAATTTTTGAAGGTTTTACCTCATTTCTACGTAGAATTGCAAATAGCAGTGTTTTGCTGGTTGCTATGAGGTAAATCAATGAATATGGGTCCCAAAAGGGTTTTAATTACTCTTTTGGGGTTTATCCATGGAAAGTCATTAGTAATTGACATGGTTACAGGAGTGTAAGTAGCTCATTACCTCCTTGGCACGTCAAAATAGCAGGTTATTTGCTATTTTCTGATGTTTTACAGTAGTTGTAACTTGGTAACCAAGTTCCCAAAGAGTTTTAGTTTACCAATTGGGCCAAGATGAGCCATGGATCCATGCTCTGGAGCTATCCACGCCTCTGAGGCCTCAGAAGTTGGGTACCCTGGCTCTCTTTGATGTCTTTTGTCCCCCTTGCCTATTTTTTACGTCAAAATAGTAATTTAAGCTTAAAGTGAGATATCCACTATGGGTGTACCAAAAGTCCATGTAAGAATACCATGATATTAAGTGCTCAAAACATGCATAACACTATTCTTAGTGTATATGTAACATGGGATTTCTCACTTTCCCATTATTTTGGCTAAAAATCAAGAAAAACAAAAATTTTCACGGATCTTTTATGTGGTATTAATGATGTGGTATTGAAGTATTTTCCATTTTACCACCTCAAATACTTAAATTGAGCTTATTCACTCTATGGAGCTACCCTAGGTGAATTTTTGTGTAAAATCCAAATCTGGTCTTAAATCCATGGATTTACTTACTCAATAAAAAGTTATTCATCTTTTCTGAAATTGAAAATGATGAATTTTGGATATATGCATGACTTATGAGTTGTGCATAATTCAAAATCTCTTTTTAAGATAATTGTGGCCTATTTGGGTATGTAAAATATACCTCAAGGCTCACATTCCCTCCCACCAAAAAATAAAATTGTATTACAATTTTATTAGTGATAAAAGAATAAGGCCCCAAAAAGGGGTAATATCCACTGTCCAACCTCTTTTTATTACTCAGATCAAGTAATTGAAAGCACATTTATAGACATATTCAGGCTTGTGGCCTTCTTTCATGTCTAAATCTTCTTAAGAGTTTATCTGAGTCAGGTATTTCTGATTCTGCCATCCATTCATCTTCATGTACTGGGTTTCTATATCTGACAAGATATTCTCTTTGATTTTTACCCCTAAGTCTCCTTTCTTTGATGACTTTCTTAATCTTTTTGTCTTCATTCTGTTCCACAGGTGGTACAGTTAAAGGAGTTGGGTTTCTTAAAGGAAAAAATTCTTTATCAGCTGGTTGATAAGGTTTTATCAAGCTGACTGGAAATGTGGGGTGTTTATTTTCCAATTCACCACTCAATTCCACTTGAACTGCATTGGTTCCATGTAAAGCAACAATAACAAAAGGTCCTACATAAGAATCTTTAAGTTTCTTTGGGCCTTTGATATTATTAAAATTCAAGGTTGAAACTAGAACTAAGTCCCCTACTTTGAAGTCTGGCACTTTATGACTCTTGTCCCACTTCTGTTTTGCATAATCAAAAGCATTATCCATACTTTGTTTTGCGTGGTGTTTTACTTTATCAAGCATTAATTTGAAGCTGGAAGCTGTAGGATGAATGTCAATCAAGTCTTTCCTCAGTGTGTCTGCTGGGAGTCTTGGATTCCATCCTTTTTCTAACATAGCAGGAGTTTGTCCTGTGGAAGAATGGACTGATGTCTTGTATGCCAATTCTAATGCAGGTATCAAAGTGCACCAGTCATGGGTAAAGCCATCTGAGTCTCTGAATTCTAATCCATAAGCACAAAATCTCCTGATCATGTCTTCTAAAGTTTGAATCATCCTCTCTGCTAGCCCATCTGTTTGAGGGTGATATGCTGTAGAGAATGATAACTTAGTCCCAAACAATCTATGAAGATTGGTCCAAAGTGCAGATGTGAACTTGGGGTCTCTGTCACTTATGATATTCTTAAATAACCCTGTATGAGAAATAACTCTACTCCATAAAAGAAGAGCTGTATCCATAGCAGTGTCATCTTTATGACATGGTAAGAATATGGGAGTTTTGCTATATCTGTCTACAATGACTAAACAAGCATTATAACTTTTGTCACCACTTGGAGGAAGTGCTGTGACCCAATCCATGTGAACAACTTCCCAAGGGGATTTTGGTTCTTGAATATGGATCATTAATCCAAATTTCTTGCCTGTACTCCTGTTTGCTTTTTGGCATCTATCACAGGTATGGCAATATTCAATGGTTTCTTTTCTCCAAGATGGCCACCATGCACAGTTCTTCACCTTTTCAAGTGTTCTGTCTTCTGATAGGTGTCCAGAGTAAATGCTATCATGGCATTCATGAAGAATGGTATTGATGAGCAATCTACTACACAATGTCATCACACAAGAATGTTTTGTTCTATGGTAAATAATCCCATCAAACAAGTGAAATCTTCCTTCAGAATAGGAATTTTTCCAAACTTCATCTAGTGTATTAACCAAAGATGTGTCTTTGCAGTCTTTATCCAATAAAGAAGTCAAGATATGGCAATTCTTGTCTTGTTTATAAGACTCTCTGACCTCTTCAAAGAATTCAGTCCCAATATCAGTTATGTTAATCCCTTCAATTGGAATCTGTGGTTCAGCTTCCAAAGGTACATAAGCTGGGTTATCAGGAGTGTTGGCTAAAGCCCATCTACTAAGTCCATCAGCATTTTTGTGAATGTTTCCTGCTTTATGAACTATAGTCATGTTTCCTCTATATTCTTGAATGGCTATTTGCCATCTCAACATATGTCTGTTGGGAGTTTTCATGTTAAGAAGTGATTTCACGGCATTACAGTCAGTTATCACTTCAAAAACACTGCCATCAAGGTAATAGTGTAATTTCTCAAGTGCCCATACCAAACATAAGCACTCCATTTGGCTTGCACCATATCTGGCTTCTGTTGGTTTGATTTGTCTTGAGATATAACAAACTGGTCCTTCTGTAGGTTTGTCATCAATAATTTGGACTTGGTGTAGGGCTGCCCCTAATCCATCCCCACATGCATCAATGTACAATTTAAAAGGAATATTCCAGTCAGGCATGAGGAGTAAAGGTGCTTCTGTAAGGGCTTTCTTTATCTTCTCATAAGCTTTAATTCTTTCCTGTGTCATTTCAAATACAGTCTGTTGATCACAGATTCTATAAAGTGACTTGGCTAGAATTGCAAAATCTTTCAAGTGTTGCCTATAGTAACTAGCAAATCCAAGAAAAGACATCATTTCTTTTTTATTCTGGGGTATTGGCTTAAGTAACACTGCTGCTACTTTATTCTTGTCAATACCCAAGCTCAAACCAGAAACAACATGTCCTAATGCTTTGAGTTCTTCAAAACCAAAATTGCATTTCTTAAGTGAAATTTTCATGTTCACTTCTGCAACTTTATGAAGTACTCTTGCAAGTCTTTCAAGGTGCAAAGACCATGAGTCAGAACATATAATAATATCATCAATATAAATGATAAGCCATCCTTCAGACAATTCTGTGGGGAAGATGGTATTCATCATTCTTTGATAATGAGATGGAGCATTTTTAATGCCAAATGGCATTCTAAGATACTCATAAATACCACAGTGAGTGATAATTCTAAGTAATTTCCTAGCTTTAGGCGTCAAAAAATTTTGATGGAAGCCTTTTAATGCATCCATTGATGTTATATACTTGGCTTTAGACAATTGAGTCAAGGTTTCTTGGATCCTAGGGATTGGATACCTATCTGGAACTGTGTAGGTATTCAAAGCTCTAAAATCTCCAACCATTCTTGACTTATCATTATGCCATGCAATAATAACAGGTGTTGTCACTTCAACTTCCTCATTATGGCCTACTTTCCTTAGCACCCCAAGTTGGATCAACTCTTGGATATGTTTTTCCAAGGCCTCTCTAGCTCTGGGACTGGCTGGATAAGCTGGTCTTCTAAGTACTGGAGGATATGGTCTATCAATATTAAGAGTAATATCAATTTCATGTCCCCTTATAGCGCCTAATGGTTCATTATCAGATGCAAATGCATTATTGTATGTATATAATACATCAATAAGTTCATTCCTCATCTTTGGTGACAATGATGGATTAATTTGTGCTTCAACAAGTTGTTTAGACACAAATTCATCTTTGTAAGTATCTTTGACAGAAGATACTACAGATATCTGTTTTGGCATATTGGAGAAAGCAAATTTTTGCCTTTTGTTATCTCCAATTGTGAAATATCTGTCTTTATGGTTATTTATATCAATACCATAAATATTCAAGTAATCATTTCCAAGAATGATATGCTGAGATGTACAATTATCCATTACTACAATCTCAGTTTTCATTCTTACACTTCCTGCTGGATGTGGGAATACAATATTAGTATCCAATATGCCCAAGGGGTACATATTGTTACTGGCACTACTGAACTGTACACCTTCTATTGGTAATAGATGGTTTTTCCATTCAGGAAGTATAATTTGGAGATAATCCTTGCCAATACAAGTGCAAAATGCCCCTGTATCCAGATTTACTTTGGCTTCAATATCACCCATTAGAACTGATGTGATACAGGATGCTCCAGCAGTATAACCCTTTCCTCTAGCAGGTTTTGTTTTACACATTCTGGCATCTTGGATATTGATCAGGTTGTAGCAATCCTCACTGTACTGTGGCAAGTGGGTATGGACTTCTGTGACCTCAAAGAAAGCTGAAATGTTTTCAATGGGATAGTCCTCTACTGGTGTATCTTCAGAGACTGCAGAATCTTGATCAGACTCTTCTTTCTCTTCAGTACACTGAATGTCTTCAATGATTTGAACTTCATTGATCTTTGTCTTCTTAGGGCAAGTGTTGGCTAAATGTGAAGTACTTCCACATTTATGACACTTCAAGACAGGTCTTTCTGGTCTTCTTTCCTCTCTAGGAATCTTTGAGACTATTTTGGACTCTATTGGGTTTCTAACCCAAGTTTTACCAATTCTTGTTCTGGTAATGATATCTTCCATAGCATTAATGTAGTCCTCTGTTGAACAGGGTTCCACACATCTGCTTTTGATAGCATGTTCCAGTTCTCCTCCACACTTTCTTAATATTTTCATATTAATCATAGTGTCAGACATATCTGGGTGTAAAGCAGATAATCTGTCTTTTTGTTTGAAGAACCAAGTAAGTGGTTTGTCTTTTTCTGAGTTAAAAATGGCACTTTCAAAAGCATTCTCCATTTTAAACCTCCAAGAATTATTGGCCCATTTGGTAATCACTTCAGATTTCCACCAAGACCAGTCATGTCTTCCATGATCCATTCTCATCTTGTAATACCATTTCTTTGCAGTCTTGGTAAACAAACAATGTAATTTTCCTACTATGATTTCATCAGGTATATTAAAGTCTTCTTGCAACATATCAATAGTCCTGATGAATTCAATATGGTTGTATTCTCCTTCACCAGAGAATGTTGGCCATTCTTCTAATTTGGGAATATCCTTTGCAGAAATAACATTCTCTCCTAAGAATGGAGTCAAACTTTCTTTGACAGAAAGTTTTTCTTCAGTCAAAGGTGTAGAATGTCTTGGCATATGTGGTTCATGATTCTTATGAATTTGCTCCACACTTGCAATTATTTCATTCTTCAATTTCTGCCTTTCACTGTCACTTTTTGCTAAATGTATAGCAAATTGATTGGTGTTCTTAACTATTTGTAAGACATGGTCTTCAAGAGTTTTAAGTCTATCATTTACTTTAAAGATGGAAAGATCCTCTGTGTCATTATTTTGACATTGGTTCTCAATTCTTTCACAAGCATTGCTAATTGACTCAAGGGTGACAGTTGTCAATTTATGCCAATCAGAATGTTGCTTGTCATTTTTCTTTAAATCATTGATGTCTAATGTAATTTGCTTCAACTTTGACTCAAGTTTGCCAATTTCTACACTAATACTTCTATGTACATCATTTATTTGCGTGGAAAAGTCCTGTTCATCCTTTCCTGCTCTTTGGCTGTGAATTCCATAAGAGTTCTGGCCATATTGAAGACACTGTCCACGGCTGAAGGCTCCAATCTGGGGATCCTGTACCCTTGTGGGTAAGGTCTGTGCCAATTGGCTTTGCCTTTGCCCTTGCCTTGATGGTTCTTGGGACCTCTCTGTTTCTTTTGAGGTCCTTTGGGCTTGTCCTTGGATGCTTCTGGAGCTGGTTTGGAGCTGGTAGATGCCACTGGTGCCTCTGTCTCCAAAGTTGGAGTCATTTCCAATTCTTTCTTCTGGTCTATGGATAAAAGACTCTGGTTCTTCAACCAATTCTTTATCTTTTTGACCTTGTCTTTGCAAGACAGGGGGCTCCAACCTCCTAAGAGTTCTATGGTCTTCTCCTGACCCAGAAAGCTCTTGATGTGTAAGTAGGAGTTCATGGCCCCCTGCCAAAGGCTTGGGCAGATTTCCCACTCCTCTTCTTTGGCTGCTCTGAACCAATTTTTGTACTGGCTCTGATATATTTCTATTGCTGCCACTTGAAAATGGTTCAGCCCTGGAAATATTATCATAAATTAGTTCAGGCTCAGAATTCACGTCAAAATCTGTTGGTACAGACCTTGGGGAATGGGGGGCAACTCTGGCATCCTCCAGATGTGCCTTTCTTGTGGAAGATTTGGCACTTCTGGATTTGGTCTTGCCTCTTCCTTGTCCACATCCATCTGGTTGGACTGAATAGTTGCTTCCATTTCTGGTATGCACCATTTTCACGTCAATTTAAAGATAAAAGGTGAAAATATAAGATAAAATACACACCTTTTGGTGGTAATTTAGCTTTTTCTGAGTTGAATAAGGTGCCTCTTTTAGCAATCTGCACCTCAATACTGTCTTCAGATTCTGCTTCTGAAGATTCTGGACTAGTGATATATCTTTTACTGAGTCTGTTGCCAGCTGCACAGTATTTGATTAAAGACACTAAAAGAAATTATAAAAGAGAAAAAATTATTTTTTATACTTTTTAAAATATTTTTTAAAGATTTTTTATAAGTTTTATATTTTTTAATATTAAAAAAATTATTCTTTTTAAAGAAAAAAAATTAAAATTTAAGATTTTGAATGAAAATTAATTCAGAGTAACTCAAAGAATAATTTTATAAGTTTTTGGATGTGAAAAAGCCACGTGTAAAAACAATATAAAATTAAACCAAATTCCTCAATGAAAAAGATTTTAAAACAATTTCAAAAATAAAAATATTTTAACTCCAAATTGAAAGAAAAAAATTAATTAAATTAATATATTTTAGAGCTTAAAAATATATTAATTAAGGGTACAAGGTTCAAAAAACACGGCCAGGCCCCCAAATGTAAGATGTGGTAGGTATGGTGGTTTTTTGAACACAAAAAATGAAGTCTAGGATATGATTAAAGCCAAGTCTATGGATAAAATCACGGCCAGGCCCCCAAATGTAAGATGTGACTATGAAACTGATGATAATATTACTATTAATCAACAGTACTATGTCTGTTCTTATGAAATATAATAATAAAAATTATTATAACCACAATTAAATAATTATAAAATTATTTCTTTCACGTGTTATACACTACTAGTGATTATAACAGTGAGCAGTAATTGTCTACAAGAATCAATTACAAGAAGAATTTAATAATAAAAAACTTCTTTTATTAAAATAATAAAATTATTTTAATATATAATTATCTTTTACAAGAATAATTATAAAGATAATTCTTGAAGAAAACTATTACTAGAGAAAAACTTTAAGAATTAAAGATAAATGACTCACTAATACTCCAAAGAACTTATTGAAAGATAAGAGTAGAGAAATTTGACGTAGAATTGTGGATTTAAGGGATCAAGATGATTTATAACAGTATTTCAACAATATATAGTTGGATTCTATGATTTCACGTCTTTCTGATTGATTCTGAAAGATTTAAAACACTTAAGAATAGCTTGAACTAATACTTACTTGTTGGTAATAATGGTTTAATAAATTTATAAGATGATCATACGGAAAAAACAGCAAGAAGAGGCTTCTTTTAAGTCAATAACAGCTCACAGAGGCGTGCCATGGAGCAAACTGAAAAACCAGTGAGTGAGAAAACAATAAACCTTTTTGGATTATTGATTGCATCATCTGTTGTCATGTAAGATTATCATAATTACTTAATTGATGCTTTTACGTGACTACCAACCCCAATATGGTTAAGAATAAAAGGAGTAACACTTGTAAATCTTCTTTTATTCTAAAATAATCATTGATTTCTCAAAGTTATCAATGTTATTGCCAATTTCATCACAGGTTGTAATTACTGTGAATTTTTGAAGATTCAGTGTTTCACGTAGAATATCCAAAAATGGACTGTAATTAAAACTTTTAATTTTACTAGTAAAACTGTAATTCCTTTTGGTTGTACCATAGATAATACAGTTCTCCTTTAGTCCTGAAAGTTTCAGAAAGATTCATTAAGAATTGTATTTTTAATGAATTTTTGAAGGTTTTACCTCATTTCTACGTAGAATTGCAAATAGCAGTGTTTTGCTGGTTGCTATGAGGTAAATCAATGAATATGGGTCCCAAAAGGGTTTTAATTACTCTTTTGGGGTTTATCCATGGAAAGTCATTAGTAATTGACATGGTTACAGGAGTGTAAGTAGCTCATTACCTCCTTGGCACGTCAAAATAGCAGGTTATTTGCTATTTTCTGATGTTTTACAGTAGTTGTAACTTGGTAACCAAGTTCCCAAAGAGTTTTAGTTTACCAATTGGGCCAAGATGAGCCATGGATCCATGCTCTGGAGCTATCCACGCCTCTGAGGCCTCAGAAGTTGGGTACCCTGGCTCTCTTTGATGTCTTTTGTCCCCCTTGCCTATTTTTTACGTCAAAATAGTAATTTAAGCTTAAAGTGAGATATCCACTATGGGTGTACCAAAAGTCCATGTAAGAATACCATGATATTAAGTGCTCAAAACATGCATAACACTATTCTTAGTGTATATGTAACATGGGATTTCTCACTTTCCCATTATTTTGGCTAAAAATCAAGAAAAACAAAAATTTTCACGGATCTTTTATGTGGTATTAATGATGTGGTATTGAAGTATTTTCCATTTTACCACCTCAAATACTTAAATTGAGCTTATTCACTCTATGGAGCTACCCTAGGTGAATTTTTGTGTAAAATCCAAATCTGGTCTTAAATCCATGGATTTACTTACTCAATAAAAAGTTATTCATCTTTTCTGAAATTGAAAATGATGAATTTTGGATATATGCATGACTTATGAGTTGTGCATAATTCAAAATCTCTTTTTAAGATAATTGTGGCCTATTTGGGTATGTAAAATATACCTCAAGGCTCACATTCCCTCCCACCAAAAAATAAAATTGTATTACAATTTTATTAGTGATAAAAGAATAAGGCCCCAAAAAGGGGTAATGTCCACTGTCCAACCTCTTTTTATTACTCAGATCAAGTAATTGAAAGCACATTTATAGACATATTCAGGCTTGTGGCCTTCTTTCATGTCTAAATCTTCTTAAGAGTTTATCTGAGTCAGGTATTTCTGATTCTGCCATCCATTCATCTTCATGTACTGGGTTTCTATATCTGACAAGATATTCTCTTTGATTTTTACCCCTAAGTCTCCTTTCTTTGATGACTTTCTTAATCTTTTTGTCTTCATTCTGTTCCACAGGTGGTACAGTTAAAGGAGTTGGGTTTCTTAAAGGAAACAATTCTTTATCAGCTGGTTGATAAGGTTTTATCAAGCTGACTGGAAATGTGGGGTGTTTATTTTCCAATTCACCACTCAATTCCACTTGAACTGCATTGGTTCCATGTAAAGCAACAATAACAAAAGGTCCTACATAAGAATCTTTAAGTTTCTTTGGGCCTTTGATATTATTAAAATTCAAGGTTGAAACTAGAACTAAGTCCCCTACTTTGAAGTCTGGCACTTTATGACTCTTGTCCCACTTCTGTTTTGCATAATCAAAAGCATTATCCATACTTTGTTTTGCGTGGTGTTTTACTTTATCAAGCATTAATTTGAAGCTGGAAGCTGTAGGATGAATGTCAATCAAGTCTTTCCTCAGTGTGTCTGCTGGGAGTCTTGGATTCCATCCTTTTTCTAACATAGCAGGAGTTTGTCCTGTGGAAGAATGGACTGATGTCTTGTATGCCAATTCTAATGCAGGTATCAAAGTGCACCAGTCATGGGTAAAGCCATCTGAGTCTCTGAATTCTAATCCATAAGCACAAAATCTCCTGATCATGTCTTCTAAAGTTTGAATCATCCTCTCTGCTAGCCCATCTGTTTGAGGGTGATATGCTGTAGAGAATGATAACTTAGTCCCAAACAATCTATGAAGATTGGTCCAAAGTGCAGATGTGAACTTGGGGTCTCTGTCACTTATGATATTCTTAAATAACCCTGTATGAGAAATAACTCTACTCCATAAAAGAAGAGCTGTATCCATAGCAGTGTCATCTTTATGACATGGTAAGAATATGGGAGTTTTGCTATATCTGTCTACAATGACTAAACAAGCATTATAACTTTTGTCACCACTTGGAGGAAGTGCTGTGACCCAATCCATGTGAACAACTTCCCAAGGGGATTTTGGTTCTTGAATATGGATCATTAATCCAAATTTCTTGCCTGTACTCCTGTTTGCTTTTTGGCATCTATCACAGGTATGGCAATATTCAATGGTTTCTTTTCTCCAAGATGGCCACCATGCACAGTTCTTCACCTTTTCAAGTGTTCTGTCTTCTGATAGGTGTCCAGAGTAAATGCTATCATGGCATTCATGAAGAATGGTATTGATGAGCAATCTACTACACAATGTCATCACACAAGAATGTTTTGTTCTATGGTAAATAATCCCATCAAACAAGTGAAATCTTCCTTCAGAATAGGAATTTTTCCAAACTTCATCTAGTGTATTAACCAAAGATGTGTCTTTGCAGTCTTTATCCAATAAAGAAGTCAAGATATGGCAATTCTTGTCTTGTTTATAAGACTCTCTGACCTCTTCAAAGAATTCAGTCCCAATATCAGTTATGTTAATCCCTTCAATTGGAATCTGTGGTTCAGCTTCCAAAGGTACATAAGCTGGGTTATCAGGAGTGTTGGCTAAAGCCCATCTACTAAGTCCATCAGCATTTTTGTGAATGTTTCCTGCTTTATGAACTATAGTCATGTTTCCTCTATATTCTTGAATGGCTATTTGCCATCTCAACATATGTCTGTTGGGAGTTTTCATGTTAAGAAGTGATTTCACGGCATTACAGTCAGTTATCACTTCAAAAACACTGCCATCAAGGTAATAGTGTAATTTCTCAAGTGCCCATACCAAACATAAGCACTCCATTTGGCTTGCACCATATCTGGCTTCTGTTGGTTTGATTTGTCTTGAGATATAACAAACTGGTCCTTCTGTAGGTTTGTCATCAATAATTTGGACTTGGTGTAGGGCTGCCCCTAATCCATCCCCACATGCATCAATGTACAATTTAAAAGGAATATTCCAGTCAGGCATGAGGAGTAAAGGTGCTTCTGTAAGGGCTTTCTTTATCTTCTCATAAGCTTTAATTCTTTCCTGTGTCATTTCAAATACAGTCTGTTGATCACAGATTCTATAAAGTGACTTGGCTAGAATTGCAAAATCTTTCAAGTGTTGCCTATAGTAACTAGCAAATCCAAGAAAAGACATCATTTCTTTTTTATTCTGGGGTATTGGCTTAAGTAACACTGCTGCTACTTTATTCTTGTCAATACCCAAGCTCAAACCAGAAACAACATGTCCTAATGCTTTGAGTTCTTCAAAACCAAAATTGCATTTCTTAAGTGAAATTTTCATGTTCACTTCTGCAACTTTATGAAGTACTCTTGCAAGTCTTTCAAGGTGCAAAGACCATGAGTCAGAACATATAATAATATCATCAATATAAATGATAAGCCATCCTTCAGACAATTCTGTGGGGAAGATGGTATTCATCATTCTTTGATAATGAGATGGAGCATTTTTAATGCCAAATGGCATTCTAAGATACTCATAAATACCACAGTGAGTGATAATTCTAAGTAATTTCCTAGCTTTAGGCGTCAAAACATTTTGATGGAAGCCTTTTAATGCATCCATTGATGTTATATACTTGGCTTTAGACAATTGAGTCAAGGTTTCTTGGATCCTAGGTATTGGATACCTATCTGGAACTGTGTAGGTATTCAAAGCTCTAAAATCTCCAACCATTCTTGACTTATCATTATGCCATGCAATAATAACAGGTGTTGTCACTTCAACTTCCTCATTATGGCCTACTTTCCTTAGCACCCCAAGTTGGATCAACTCTTGGATATGTTTTTCCAAGGCCTCTCTAGCTCTGGGACTGGCTGGATAAGCTGGTCTTCTAAGTACTGGAGGATATGGTCTATCAATATTAAGAGTAATATCAATTTCATGTCCCCTTATAGCGCCTAATGGTTCATTATCAGATGCAAATGCATTATTGTATGTATATAATACATCAATAAGTTCATTCCTCATCTTTGGTGAAAATGATGGATTAATTTGTGCTTCAACAAGTTGTTTAGACACAAATTCATCTTTGTAAGTATCTTTGACAGAAGATACTACAGATATCTGTTTTGGCATATTGGAGAAAGCAAATTTTTGCCTTTTGTTATCTCCAATTGTGAAATATCTGTCTTTATGGTTATTTATATCAATACCATAAATATTCAAGTAATCATTTCCAAGAATGATATGCTGAGATGTACAATTATCCATTACTACAATCTCAGTTTTCATTCTTACACTTCCTGCTGGATGTGGGAATACAATATTAGTATCCAATATGCCCAAGGGGTACATATTGTTACTGGCACTACTGAACTGTACACCTTCTATTGGTAATAGATGGTTTTTCCATTCAGGAAGTATAATTTGGAGATAATCCTTGCCAATACAAGTGCAAAATGCCCCTGTATCCAGATTTACTTTGGCTTCAATATCACCCATTAGAACTGATGTGATACAGGATGCTCCAGCAGTATAACCCTTTCCTCTAGCAGGTTTTGTTTTACACATTCTGGCATCTTGGATATTGATCAGGTTGTAGCAATCCTCACTGTACTGTGGCAAGTGGGTATGGACTTCTGTGACCTCAAAGAAAGCTGAAATGTTTTCAATGGGATAGTCCTCTACTGGTGTATCTTCAGAGACTGCAGAATCTTGATCAGACTCTTCTTTCTCTTCAGTACACTGAATGTCTTCAATGATTTGAACTTCATTGATCTTTGTCTTCTTAGGGCAAGTGTTGGCTAAATGTGAAGTACTTCCACATTTATGACACTTCAAGACAGGTCTTTCTGGTCTTCTTTCCTCTCTAGGAATCTTTGAGACTATTTTGGACTCTATTGGGTTTCTAACCCAAGTTTTACCAATTCTTGTTCTGGTAATGATATCTTCCATAGCATTAATGTAGTCCTCTGTTGAACAGGGTTCCACACATCTGCTTTTGATAGCATGTTCCAGTTCTCCTCCACACTTTCTTAATATTTTCATATTAATCATAGTGTCAGACATATCTGGGTGTAAAGCAGATAATCTGTCTTTTTGTTTGAAGAACCAAGTAAGTGGTTTGTCTTTTTCTGAGTTAAAAATGGCACTTTCAAAAGCATTCTCCATTTTAAACCTCCAAGAATTATTGGCCCATTTGGTAATCACTTCAGATTTCCACCAAGACCAGTCATGTCTTCCATGATCCATTCTCATCTTGTAATACCATTTCTTTGCAGTCTTGGTAAACAAACAATGTAATTTTCCTACTATGATTTCATCAGGTATATTAAAGTCTTCTTGCAACATATCAATAGTCCTGATGAATTCAATATGGTTGTATTCTCCTTCACCAGAGAATGTTGGCCATTCTTCTAATTTGGGAATATCCTTTGCAGAAATAACATTCTCTCCTAAGAATGGAGTCAAACTTTCTTTGACAGAAAGTTTTTCTTCAGTCAAAGGTGTAGAATGTCTTGGCATATGTGGTTCATGATTCTTATGAATTTGCTCCACACTTGCAATTATTTCATTCTTCAATTTCTGCCTTTCACTGTCACTTTTTGCTAAATGTATAGCAAATTGATTGGTGTTCTTAACTATTTGTAAGACATGGTCTTCAAGAGTTTTAAGTCTATCATTTACTTTAAAGATGGAAAGATCCTCTGTGTCATTATTTTGACATTGGTTCTCAATTCTTTCACAAGCATTGCTAATTGACTCAAGGGTGACAGTTGTCAATTTATGCCAATCAGAATGTTGCTTGTCATTTTTCTTTAAATCATTGATGTCTAATGTAATTTGCTTCAACTTTGACTCAAGTTTTCCAATTTCTACACTAATACTTCTATGTACATCATTTATTTGCGTGGAAAAGTCCTGTTCATCCTTTCCTGCTCTTTGGCTGTGAATTCCATAAGAGTTCTGGCCATATTGAAGACACTGTCCACGGCTGAAGGCTCCAATCTGGGGATCCTGTACCCTTGTGGGTAAGGTCTGTGCCAATTGGCTTTGCCTTTGCCCTTGCCTTGATGGTTCTTGGGACCTCTCTGTTTCTTTTGAGGTCCTTTGGGCTTGTCCTTGGATGCTTCTGGAGCTGGTTTGGAGCTGGTAGATGCCACTGGTGCCTCTGTCTCCAAAGTTGGAGTCATTTCCAATTCTTTCTTCTGGTCTATGGATAAAAGACTCTGGTTCTTCAACCAATTCTTTATCTTTTTGACCTTGTCTTTGCAAGACAGGGGGCTCCAACCTCCTAAGAGTTCTATGGTCTTCTCCTGACCCAGAAAGCTCTTGATGTGTAAGTAGGAGTTCATGGCCCCCTGCCAAAGGCTTGGGCAGATTTCCCACTCCTCTTCTTTGGCTGCTCTGAACCAATTTTTGTACTGGCTCTGATATATTTCTATTGCTGCCACTTGAAAATGGTTCAGCCCTGGAAATATTATCATAAATTAGTTCAGGCTCAGAATTCACGTCAAAATCTGTTGGTACAGACCTTGGGGAATGGGGGGCAACTCTGGCATCCTCCAGATGTGCCTTTCTTGTGGAAGATTTGGCACTTCTGGATTTGGTCTTGCCTCTTCCTTGTCCACATCCATCTGGTTGGACTGAATAGTTGCTTCCATTTCTGGTATGCACCATTTTCACGTCAATTTAAAGATAAAAGGTGAAAATATAAGATAAAATACACACCTTTTGGTGGTAATTTAGCTTTTTCTGAGTTGAATAAGGTGCCTCTTTTAGCAATCTGCACCTCAATACTGTCTTCAGATTCTGCTTCTGAAGATTCTGGACTAGTGATATATCTTTTACTGAGTCTGTTGCCAGCTGCACAGTATTTGATTAAAGACACTAAAAGAAATTATAAAAGAGAAAAAATTATTTTTTATACTTTTTAAAATATTTTTTAAAGATTTTTTATAAGTTTTATATTTTTTAATATTAAAAAAATTATTCTTTTTAAAGAAAAAAAATTAAAATTTAAGATTTTGAATGAAAATTAATTCAGAGTAACTCAAAGAATAATTTTATAAGTTTTTGGATGTGAAAAAGCCACGTGTAAAAACAATATAAAATTAAACCAAATTCCTCAATGAAAAAGATTTTAAAACAATTTCAAAAATAAAAAAATTTTAACTTCAAATTGAAAGAAAAAAATTAATTAAATTAATATATTTTAGAGCTTAAAAATATATTAATTAAGGGTACAAGGTTCAAAAAACACGGCCAGGCCCCCAAATGTAAGATGTGGTAGGTATGGTGGTTTTTTGAACACAAAAAATGAAGTCTAGGATATGATTAAAGCCAAGTCTATGGATAAAATCACGGCCAGGCCCCCAAATGTAAGATGTGACTATGAAACTGATGATAATATTACTATTAATCAACAGTACTATGTCTGTTCTTATGAAATATAATAATAAAAATTATTATAACCACAATTAAATAATTATAAAATTATTTCTTTCACGTGTTATACACTACTAGTGATTATAACAGTGAGCAGTAATTGTCTACAAGAATCAATTACAAGAAGAATTTAATAATAAAAAACTTCTTTTATTAAAATAATAAAATTATTTTAATATATAATTATCTTTTACAAGAATAATTATAAAGATAATTCTTGAAGAAAACTATTACTAGAGAAAAACTTTAAGAATTAAAGATAAATGACTCACTAATACTCCAAAGAACTTATTGAAAGATAAGAGTAGAGAAATTTGACGTAGAATTGTGGATTTAAGGGATCAAGATGATTTATAACAGTATTTCAACAATATATAGTTGGATTCTATGATTTCACGTCTTTCTGATTGATTCTGAAAGATTTAAAACACTTAAGAATAGCTTGAACTAATACTTACTTGTTGGTAATAATGGTTTAATAAATTTATAAGATGATCATACGGAAAAAACAGCAAGAAGAGGCTTCTTTTAAGTCAATAACAGCTCACAGAGGCGTGCCATGGAGCAAACTGAAAAACCAGTGAGTGAGAAAACAATAAACCTTTTTGGATTATTGATTGCATCATCTGTTGTCATGTAAGATTATCATAATTACTTAATTGATGCTTTTACGTGACTACCAACCCCAATATGGTTAAGAATAAAAGGAGTAACACTTGTAAATCTTCTTTTATTCTAAAATAATCATTGATTTCTCAAAGTTATCAATGTTATTGCCAATTTCATCACAGGTTGTAATTACTGTGAATTTTTGAAGATTCAGTGTTTCACGTAGAATATCCAAAAATGGACTGTAAGTAAAACTTTTAATTTTACTAGTAAAACTGTAATTCCTTTTGGTTGTACCATAGATAATACAGTTCTCCTTTAGTCCTGAAAGTTTCAGAAAGATTCATTAAGAATTGTATTTTTAATGAATTTTTGAAGGTTTTACCTCATTTCTACGTAGAATTGCAAATAGCAGTGTTTTGCTGGTTGCTATGAGGTAAATCAATGAATATGGGTCCCAAAAGGGTTTTAATTACTCTTTTGGGGTTTATCCATGGAAAGTCATTAGTAATTGACATGGTTACAGGAGTGTAAGTAGCTCATTACCTCCTTGGCACGTCAAAATAGCAGGTTATTTGCTATTTTCTGATGTTTTACAGTAGTTGTAACTTGGTAACCAAGTTCCCAAAGAGTTTTAGTTTACCAATTGGGCCAAGATGAGCCATGGATCCATGCTCTGGAGCTATCCACGCCTCTGAGGCCTCAGAAGTTGGGTACCCTGGCTCTCTTTGATGTCTTTTGTCCCCCTTGCCTATTTTTTACGTCAAAATAGTAATTTAAGCTTAAAGTGAGATATCCACTATGGGTGTACCAAAAGTCCATGTAAGAATACCATGATATTAAGTGCTCAAAACATGCATAACACTATTCTTAGTGTATATGTAACATGGGATTTCTCACTTTCCCATTATTTTGGCTAAAAATCAAGAAAAACAAAAATTTTCACGGATCTTTTATGTGGTATTAATGATGTGGTATTGAAGTATTTTCCATTTTACCACCTCAAATACTTAAATTGAGCTTATTCACTCTATGGAGCTACCCTAGCTGAATTTTTGTGTAAAATCCAAATCTGGTCTTAAATCCATGGATTTACTTACTCAATAAAAAGTTATTCATCTTTTCTGAAATTGAAAATGATGAATTTTGGATATATGCATGACTTATGAGTTGTGCATAATTCAAAATCTCTTTTTAAGATAATTGTGGCCTATTTGGGTATGTAAAATATACCTCAAGGCTCACATGTATCCATGGCTGTATCATCTTTGTGACATGGTAAAAAGATTGGAGTTTTACTGAATCTGTCTACAATCACTAGGCAAGCATTATAGCTCCTATCACCTCCTGGTGGTAGGCCAGTTACCCAATCCATATGAACAATTTCCCAAGGTCTGTTTGGTTCTTGGATTTTTATCATATTTCCAAGTCTTTTTCCAGTTGATTTATTTGCTTTTTGGCATCTGTCACAGGTTTTGCAATACTCTGCAACATCTTTCTGCCACATTGGCCACCATATGCAGGTCTTTACTTTTTCTCTTGTTCTGTCTTCAGAGAGATGTCCTGAAAAGGGACTATCATGGCATTCTTTCAGTACAAGATTGATTAATGACCTGTCTACAACTGTCATGACACATGTGTGCTTGGTTCTGTGGTAAATTATACCATCCAGTAGGTGAAATCTTCCTTCATCATAAGATTGTCTCCATACTTCATCCAAGGCATGTATTAGAGAGTTGTCTTTACAGTCTTTGTTAAGTAATTGGCATAAGATGCTACAATTCTTATCTTGAGTGTAACTATTTCTGACTTCTTCAAAGAAGGTGGTGTTTAAGTCTGTAACACTTATCCCTTATATTGGAATTTGTGGTGAAGCTTCTTCTGGTACATAAGCAGGATTATCAATATTATTTGGTAATGGCCATCTGCTTAGCCCATCTGCATTCTTATGAATATTCCCATCCTTATGAACAATAGTCATATTGCCTCTGTATTCTTGTATGGCTATTTGCCATCTGAGCATGTGTCTGTTGGGTGTTTTCATGTTCAAAAGTGATTTGACAGCTGTACAATCTGTTATCACTTCAAAAACACATCCCTCTAAGAAGTAGTTTAATTTCTCTAAGGCCCAAACAAGGCATAGACATTCCATCTGACTTGCTCCATATCTGGCTTCAGTTGGTTTGATTTGCCTGGATATGAAACATATGGGTCCTTCTACAGGTTTATCATTAATGATCTGAACTTGGTGAAGTGCAGCACCCAGTCCATCCCCTGATGCATCAATATACAGTTTGAAAGGCAATTTAAAGTCCGGCATCAGTAAGAGTGGAGCAGTGGTCAATGCTTCTCTCAGAGACTCAAAGGCTTTGACTCTGTCAACAGTCATTTCAAATACTGTGTCTTTGTCACACAACTTATAAAGTGGTCTTGCTATGGATGCAAAATCTTTAATGTGTTGCCTGTAATATCCTGCAAAACCTAAGAATGACTGAATTTCCTTTTTATTTTGAGGCATGGGTTTTAACAATACTGCTGCAACTTTGTTTTTGTCAATTCCAAGGGACAAACCAGATACAACATGTCCTAGTGCTTTAAGTTCTTTAAATCCAAAATGGAATTTCTTTACAGAGATTTTCATGTTGACTGATTGAATTTTTGTCAAAACTCTGGACAATCTGTACATGTGCTCCTCCCAAGTCTTGGAACAGACAATAATATCAACAATGTAAATGATTAACCATCCCTCTGAGAGTTCTTCAGGGAAGATTTCATTCATCATTCTTTGGAAGTGTGAAGGTGCATTTTTGATACCAAAGGGCATCCTCAAGTATTCATACACTCCACAATGAACAATAATTCTCAAGTATCTCCTTGCTCTTGGTGTTACCACATTTTGATGGAATCCTTTAAGGGCATCCATAGTGGTTATATACACTGCTTGAGATATTTAAGTAAGGGCAATTTGGATTTTTGGTATTGGGTATCTGTCTGGAATAGTGTAGGTGTTCAGAGCTCTAAAGTCCCCAACCATTCTGGATTTTCCATTATGCTATGCCACTATGACTGGTGTAGTTATTTCTACCTCTTCATTGTGGCCTACTTTTCTTATTACACCAAGGTCCAGAAGTTCTTTGATATGAATTTCCAGAGCTTCTCTTTATTTTGGACTTGCTGGGTATGCAGGTCTTCTTAAGAGTGGTGGATAAGGTCTCTCAATGTTGAGAATGATGTCAACTTCATGACCAATAATTGCTCCTAGAGGTTCTTTGTCTGTAGCAAATGCTCCTCTGTGGTCATACAAAAGGGAAGAAAGTTCATTTTCTTGTTTATCAGTCAGATGAAGGCTTATTTCAGCCTCATTTAACTGCTCAGACTTAAATTTTTCTAACTCTAAGTTGACTGGTGATACTTTGTTTACTGTAATTTGTCTTTTAAAAGGTAAAAAGGCAAATTTTTGGCGCTTATTGTCTCCAATAGTAAAGTATCTGTCTTTGTTATTATGTAAATCTATCCCATACATGATTAAGTAGTCATTTCCCAATATAAAATGGGTACTAGAGCAATTTTCCATAATAACAAATTCAACTGTGATCCTTAAATTCCCATTTATGTGTGGGAATATGACATTGGTCTCAAAGCTTCCTAATTCTTTCATTGGGTTACTTGCACTGTTGAATTTTATACCATCAATTGGTAACAATTGGTCTTCAAAATTTGGTACACAAGTCTTAAGAAAAGATTTTCCAACACAAGAGCAGAAGGCTCCTGGGTCAAGTAAAAGTTTGGTGGGCTTGTTGTCAATCACCACCTCTGTTATACAGGAGTTACCAGCTGTATAACCTTTTCCTCTGTTTGGTTTTGTCTTCATAAGTTGTGCATCTTGAACTTTTGATAAATCAAGTTGACCATTGCTTAATTGTGGCAAGTGGGAATAAGATTCCATGATGTCAAAAGTGGCATTAATATTTTCTATATCTTTTGAAGATTCAGAAAATATGGATGACTTATCATCTGAATTGTCTTCAATTATGTCTTCTTTTTCAACATCTGGCTCTTTCTCAATGTCAATTTCATTGATTTTCCCCCTTTTTGGACATGTATTGGCTAAATGGGTGGTGCTTTGGCAAATATGGCACTTTCTGACTGTATCTGCAGATTTATACTTAATATTACTAGAATTTTCTTTGGGGTTTTTGTCCATAGAATCTTTCCAAGGTGTATTAAACCTTGTTTTGAGATTCACCCTACTAGAACCAATTTTGGTTCTGGTGGTTACTTCTTCTAGTATATTGATAATATCCTCTGCTGAAGATTGTTCAGTAGTCCTGCTTTTGACAGCATGCTCTAAGTCACCTCCACATTGTCTTAGAATCTTTCTATGGATCATAAATTCTGACATGTCTGGATATAATGCTGTTAATCTGTCTTTTTGTTGGCAAAACCATGGTAAAGCTCTGTCTTTATCAGCATTAAATTTGGCAGATTCAAAGGCTGTTTCCACTTTAAACCTCCAAGCATCATTTGCCCATTTGTTGATGATTTGGTTTTTCCACCAAGTCCAACTCTGGTGTCCATGTGCTTGTCTTATTTTGATGTACCATCTGTGAGCTGATCTGGTAAACAAGGTGTTAAACCTGGCTGTTACCAATCTGTCTGGTAATTCAAAATCCTCTTTGATCATGTCAATACCTCTAATTAATTCCATATGGTCATATTCTCCTTCACCACTGAAGTGAGGCCATTCTTTAAGTTTTGGAACTTCTTTCAAGAGTGCTTGGCCCATTGATGGTTCCAAGTTATGAAAAGAAGTGGATAATTCATTTTTTAATTGTGAATTATGAGGATCCAATACTTGTGGATTTGGAATTCCTGTGCCCTCATTTTGATTCAGAGGTGTAGACATTCTTGGTAAGGTGTTCAGTATTTGTTCAATGTCATTCATTTTACTGTTACTACACCTTTGGGAATTTCTGTATTCATGTTGGAAGCTTTGTATTAAATTTATTACTTCAATTTTATACATGTCTTCCTTATGTGTCAGCTCTTGCCATAACTCTGTTTGTCTTGTATTATCAGCAGTGACTTGATTTAATTTCATTGATAATTTTGATACCTCTTCTTGTGAAGCATCAAAACACTTTTTCAAGGCAATGGTATATGTCTTTACTTCAGTAAATGAATTTGAAATGTCATCAAGGACTTTCTTGTTATCTTTTTTGATAATATTTATGGCTTGTTTAATTCTTGTTTCAATTATGTCATCAATATTGAATTTAGAATATTTATCTGTTAATTCTTTAATAATGGCAGATTGTTCATTTATTTTATTGTTAGAAGAATTATCATTATTAGAATTTTTAAGTGTTCTTAAAACTTTTTCAAAACACATAAGTGTTTCATTAATTTGGCACAGACTCAGGTTGTTTGTTTTAATGTTGTTACAAATGGTTTCATTTTTATCAGAAAGATGTTTCTTCACGTCATTTATAGCATCATACAACTCTGGGATGGAATCAAATATATCAGAAATCATTTCTGGAACCTTAATCTGGCTTCCTCCTTCTTCTGTAATTCCATCATGGTTCTGGCCATCTGGAATACATTTTCCATGGCATCCTGCTGAATCTTTGGAATTCTGTAGCCCTGGCTGTAAGGTTTTGGGGCTGGTGCCTTCCCTTTGCCCTTGTTTGGAGCTTGTGGCTGCTTTTTCACGTTGGAATTGCTGCTTCTGGCCACTGGGGCTGTTTTTGGCACTGGTTTGGGTGGTGGAGGGTTGTTTTTCCTCCATTCCAGTGTCAAAAGCATCATGTTTTTTTTCTCCATCAATGGATGCCATCCATTGAGCAATTTGCAAGTGTTGGGATGGCCCAGGAATTTTCTTACTGTCAGGTAAGAATTCATGCAATTCTTCCACAGGTCTGCAAGGATCTGGTACTCCTTGAATTGAAGTGCATTGTTGTATTCACTGTGGCTGGCTTTGTATATGTCCACAGAGGCTTGTTGTGGCGGTGTCAGCTCTTCTTGAAGGTAAAATGGTATTATCAGCTTCAGAATGACTCATTTTAGTTGTTTGGAAGTCATTAACTGACCTTTTTCCTTCTGTACCTGATTGGCCTCTGCCATAATCACATCTATTACCTTTTTGGGAGCTGCTTGAGGGGTTATAGCTGGCTCCTGATCTGGTTGAAGGCATAATTATGGTTAAAAAGGCTTAAAATAGTAATTTTACGTCAAAAAACTTACTGTTGGCCAAATCTTTGGCTTTCTGAAGAGTATTACTTATGTCCAAGTTAATTAATTCAGAAGATATTGGTTCAGGTTGGTTATTTTGAGTCACAATAACAGTACTATTATGATCAGAATTAACAGTACTGGCAGGGATAATGCTGGTTACTGTTGAGGCTGTTTCAATGTTTTCTTGTCTTACCACGTTGTCAGACACTAAAATTAATGAAAAAGCCAATTAATTAAGTAAAAAAAAGATTATTTCAAAAAAGAAATAAAAATATAAGCCTCACTTATAATATGAAAAGTTTTTTTTTATGGGTTTTTTTTGAATTATAAGTATTTTTTATATGTTTTTAAATTTTTCAATATAAGAAAAAAGATTTAAAAAGAGTAAAAAAAATATGTCACAGGTAAAATATCACGGCTGGGCCCCCAAATGTAAGGTGTGGATATGAAACTTTGATTAAAAATCAAGTACTTTTCCTGTCCTCAAAATTTGTATAAGGTAAAAATCAATTAAAAATAGTATAGAATATTATTTTTAAGAGAAAACACGCCAATTGTATTGTTTATAACTTTATTAGTATAAAAAAATAATATTATAAAAGTTTATTGTTTTACCAACAATAAAAATTTATCCAAAAAATACTCTACAAGAGATATTTTAAGGCTACAAAAGAAATTTCTTCAAGAGCAATTTCAATTGGAATTAATTGAGCAAAGAACTGCAAGCAATTAATTAAAGAACAAAGTCTTTAAAAGGAATATTTAAAGAGAAAACATGCCCAAAAGTGACCAGAGTGAATTTGGAAACAAAGTGACAAAGTTTACAGTGATGAAAGATGCTTTAATTCACTTTTGGGGTGGTTCAGGGGTAAAAATGATTATAAGAGTTACAAACAATGATTATAATGATTTTTTCACGTGGTTAAAAAGATTAAAAAGATTTAAAAATGGTGGTTGGAATCTTTGATTGATTGGTTTAACAGTGTTTAAACTAATTAATAAAAGGAAAAAGATTCTAACATGAAGAGAAAAGTGGGGCAAAGAAGACATTCTTTTATAGCCATCAATTCTCTTACTCCAAAAGTAAAAATTACTCTTGTCAGTCGTGAAAAACAGTCTGACAACAGAAAAGCCAATTATGGCATCATTGAACCCTGGTTCAGACCAAAAAAAGGTTGGTTTAAGCCATTTTTGGCCATTTTTAGCCATTTTAGACCCTTAAATCAGCCATTGCTATAGCAATACCAGGCCTAGAGCCTTCAAAACACGTCAGAATGTGTGTCAGAGGCGTAGAAACCAGTTAAAACTGTTTTTATTATGATTGTTTTATCTTAAGGGTAGTTTTACCCTCTTGGCAACAGCTCAAACTACCCCAGTTGGTATCAAAACCTCATCATCAATTGAGTCCACAGACCCTGTAACTCAATTCCAGGCCAAAAGTGATGAGCTTTTGCGTGAATTTTGACATCCCACGCCTGTCAGCAAGGATTTTGGGGGTCTAGCTCCCCCTTAGAGCTGGAGTTCCTTTCCCCCCCCCCAATTTAATCTTTCCAATTTATTTTTCCTTTAATTCCTCATCATGTATTATACTTATAATTTACACATGTAATTCAATTCAATTGTACAGTACAATACAGTAATAATTGACACCTCATATGTAAATTAAAGTTCACTTATGTAATACACGCGCACATTTTGACATTTCAATTGAATTCAATTGAAAATACTTCAATTCCTCATAACTTCTAAACTAAACACAACACCTCAATTTTAACACAAAAATTGATGGTTAACACCACATGTGGTGTGAATTAAATTAAGGTTTTGAGGATTTTCAACTTTTGTATTGAAAATACTAAAAACTTAATTTAAGCTTATTTAGAGTTGAGTTACAAGAATTTCACTCAGAGGTGACCCCACCTGATTTTTTATGAGGAATCCAATGGTGAAATAATTTTTGTATGTTTATTTATTGAATAAAAAGTTATAATAATTTTTATTTAACTTTTTTCCAAATTTATTTATTTTTTCATAATTTTGTTAAAATTTCATTTTTACTTAATTTTTCCAAGTATAAATGTAATTTATACTTACAAAATTTGATGTATTTATATTTTTAAATTGTAATTAATTTTTTATTTTTAATATAATTTTATATTTATATTTTGATTTTTATTTTAATAATATAAATAAATTTATTTTATTTATATTAATATGTTATTTTTTGCATTTGTGGTCTTTTGGGTATATGAAATTACTTCTAAGGCTCACAACTTGGATATGGCAAAAGACCATGTCATTTGAAAATGACAAATAATCAGTGGACAAATATCCATATGAGTGGTGTCTTAGACAGTTTAAAAGACTTAAAGCCATTGATCCTCAGATGAACATCCAAATGAGGAATCACAAGCTTCTGACACAACTGCCAGGAGAACTAGAGAATGCAGTAAAATGCAGATGCAACCATAATTGCACTCTAGATGACATTGCCACCACCTTACAAGACATAAGGAAAAGGACTAATATAGGGAAATTCACCCCATATAAGAGCAGTGGTTTCAAAGAGAAACAACCTTTCAGGGTAGAGTTTAAAGACAAACCCAAAGAAAGAGTGGCAGAAGTGCCAAAGAAGAGAAATTCTTGTCATAATTGTGGTTCAACAGACCACTATGCCAACAACTGTCCAAAGGCAAAGAAAAAAGTCTATGCCATTGAGAAAGTCCCGGAGGAAGAATCCCCAACGGAGGATTCTGAATCAGACTCCATGGGTGATGCCATCAGAGAACCATCTGATGATGATCAAGACCCAAGAGAAGAATTTCTAGTGGAATACCAAGAGGAACCCCACTATAAATTCAGGAAATACATTTGAAAGCAGGCATGCTACAGGACACTTCTAACAAGAACCTGTGCAAACACACACAAGATGCACAAACATTCCTAGTTACACCAACCAAAGGAATGGAATATATACATGGGACAGCCACAAAAATGAATGTTTGTATTGACAATTCTTAGCCTCCACTGATCATTGATACTGGAGCACACTGCTCCATAGTGGCCAGAAACTATCTGGATACCCACTTCCCAAACTGGCAAAAACAGCTCTTGCCCACTAAGGCAAAAAACTTTGAAAGTGCATCAGGGAAGATGACTTCCATTGGGACAATTATCCAAGAGAAAATTATACCCCACAGGAAGGGTAAAATCAGACTCAACCCAGAGTTTGTAGTGCTTGATGATGCCCACATCCAAGGGTTTGTACTGGGAACAGACTACCACAGGATGTATGGAATAGACATTTACAATAATAAAAACAGGCACATAACCATTGGTACAAACAAGGAAAAGAAATTTTCACTTGATATATATCATTTATCTTCTCGAGTTCCACTAGAGGAACTTCTTAAGGAATTCAGAGAGGGGAAGTTTAGCACTACCCTCATCAGTAAACAAAAACTAAGTTTACTGAAGATGCTGAGGAAGAACAGACCAGCATTTGCCATTGGTGAAGAACCACTAGGAAAGATTAAAGGCCATGATATAGAACTATATCTGGATGTGGAAAGAACTTATCCACCCATGCTTAGGAGACCTCCTTAGCCAGAAAGCTTGGAAACCAGGAAGGAAATTGAGAAACATATCAATGAACTCCTGGATATGGATGTCATCAGGAAAATTGGACATAATGAAATAGTGGAAATCACCACCCCTGTCCTAATCACTTGGAATGATGGCAAGTCTAGACTGTGTGGGGACTTCGGAGCTCTGAATAACTACACAAAAGCAGACAGGTACCCTATACCCAGGATACCTGATGCCTTGAATAAACTGGCAAAAGCCGAATACATTGTCACAACCACGAGTTTGACCCTCCTCCTTGATGGTTGCGGCAATCCAACCTGGAGCCTAGCTGGGGCCAATTGGCCACGTCATATCATTTATGGCCCCTTGGCCCCCTTTGGGTGTTCAATGGCTCTTACGCCACAACCTGCCGTCATTGGCCCTCTTGGCCAATTCAAACCTCACCAACCCCCAGGCCTTCATCATTGATTTTGGGCCTGGGGGGTCCTTTTTGTCTTCTAGGGGTCTCCAGGCCCCCCCTTTTCATTAGGGGGTCTTGGGCCATTTAGGCCCCCTACGGTCCATGGGCCGCAGGCCTTTTAGGCCCCTTTTGGCCTAATCCAATGAGGCCAAAAGGGGCCAAAGGGGGCAACCACCTACCCCCCAAGGCCAGGTGGGTCCCAAATCACATCTGGGCCCACCTGAGCCAAAATTGGCCATTTTTCCCTTGGACCAAAAATTGGCCAAAAACGCCTTGGACACCTTTTTGGCCATAAATCATGTAGGACTCATTTTTGGCCATGGACCACTATGGACCAATATCTCCGTCATGGCCTCTGGCAACCACCAGGGACCACCAAATCAGTTCATCAAGCTTTTCCCTCAACTTAAGGGAAATTCTTCCATTCCTCCATGCACCCCGTACTCAAGGTTGCAGGAGTGGTGCATATATGGTGTTATATACCATTATGCACCATTTTTGCTCAGCAATTCAATGGTGAAGTTTTCAGGACTCAATTCCACCTTCTCAACCCAAGGCACCAAAATCCAATGCCCATTTCGAAGGTGGACTTTTGGACTCATCAGTTTGGTAATCCATGGCGGCAAGCAGAAGACCATTCAAGGAATCCAACCACCTGGCTATGCAGGAGTTGGGTTGGTACTCTCATTCAGGAGTCTTCCAAGGTTCATTCTCAGAGGTATTCCATCATTTCAATAAGTTGTCAAGGCATCAAGTATTTCAATACATATTGGATTTATTTTTATCCTTATTTTCTTTTACATTATTAAAGTTAATACTGATAATCTTAAGTCAGTCATTAGCACCCTTTCTCTTTTCTTTCTTCACCTGTGAGTGGATATTGGTGGTCATATTCCCTTTACTAATTCCATTGTTCTTTCTGGCAGGTTGAAACAGTGAATTGGGGATTCACTTGGTTGGCTTCTTGGCCTTTGGCCTCTGGCTTCATTCTTATTATTTCTTTTTTATCTCTGGCATATTTTTCCTATCTCTTATTCCTGTTTAAGAAATATATTCCGTAGTGTTTCTTATCATCTTTGGAGCCCTCCAAGTGAGTTCTTGATTACGGAGTGCCAGGCCCTCTTGCTTCCATATGAGCCCCTGTGAGATACATAACCAAAATGGATTGTATGAAAGGCTTCCACCAAAATGGATTTAGACCAAACTCCATGAAATTACTCACAATAATATGCCATATGAGCATATATGAGTATACCAGGATGCCATTTGGCATCAAAAATGCACCAGCCCATTTCCAAAGAATTATGGACACAATATTTCAAGAGGAAATACTGGAAGGCTGGATGGTGGTATATATTGATGATATCATTATATACTCAGAGACATGGGAAGACCATGTGCAATACACAGACAGAGTACTAAGTAAATTCACACCCATAAATCTGAAAATTTCACTTAAAAAGTGCAATTTTGGCCAACAAGAGCTGCTGGCTCTAGGACATAAAGTTTCAGGTATTAGTCTGGCAATTGACCAGAATAAATTAGCAGCAGTATTGCAAAAGCCAGTACCTAAGAGCATCAAATAGATTCAATCTTTCCTTGGGTTTGCTAGCTACTATAGAAACCACAACAAAAACTTTGCAAACAGAACTAGTAGTTTATACAAGTTATGTTCAAAAGATGTACGTTTTGAAATAACCAAGGAAAGGAGGGAAGCATATGAGAGGATCAAAATTGAACTCACAAATGCACTTGTGCTCATCTTACCTGACTTTGAACTACCATTCAAGTTATAAATAGATGCAGCATGTAGTCAAGGCCTAGGAGCAGCCCTTCACCAAAGACAAACTGTGGATGGTGAACCAAGAGAAGGAGTAATTTGCTACATCTCAAGGCAGCTGAAAGATTCAGAAGCTAGGTATGGGGCCACCCAGACTGAATGCCTATGTCTAGTCTGGGCTCTAGAGAAACTCCATTATTATTTGGAGGGTGCAGTCTTTGAAGTCTACACAGACTGCACAGCCTTGAAGTCTTTACTAAGCATGAAGACTACAAATAGACACATGCTGATATGGCAAATAGCCATCCAGTAGTATAGAGGGAACATGACCATCATATAAAAGGAAGGTAAAAGCCATACCAATGCAGATGGCCACTGGACAATGTCAAAAGCAATCTAGCTTATGACCCTGAAGTTGCAGCCAAAATCCCTATCCATTTCATGGAAATAGATAGGAAGAAGAACTTCAGATTTTCTGAATGGGCACCAGAAAGTGGTAACGTTGAAAGTGGAAACACTGACTCAGAGGGAACAGAAACTCCCAGACTGGGAATAAGTTCCTCTGAACTGCACAATGATTTTTTAAGTGCAGTCCTGAAGTCTTATGCCAAACACAAACAGTGTGGCATATTACTACAACTCCTTCAAAAAAATTACAGGAGTCCAGACCTGGAATCCCAGCTGGAAGAACCCTGGTTGAGGGCCTATAAGGATAACAAGCTTTTCCTTATAGATGGCCTGCTCTACCACAGAGAATAGCACACAAGTGCACTCACAATGGTAGACAGAGCCCAAATCTCATTGATCCTGCAGGAATGCCATGACTGCCCCTATATGGGACACATGAGTGAAGACAGGACCAAAGAGAGGGTAGCAAGCACGGCTTGGTGGCCCAAGTGGGAGCAGGAGTTGAGTGAATATATCAACACCTGTGAAAGATGCCAAAAGGCAAACTGGAAACATGGGAAGAAGCATGGGTTACTTCAACATATAGAAGAACCTAAAAACCCATGGGAAACCATCAACATGGACTGGGTCACAGAACTTGTCCCAGGAGGCAAAGAGAACTACAATGCCTGCTTGATCATAGTTGATAGGTTCAGCAAGAGCATGAGGTTTCTACCATGCCATAAAGAGGACACAGCCCTGGATACTGCTCTGTTATTTTGGAATAACATCATATCCACCTGTGGAGTCCCTAAAATCATCATTAGTGATAGGGACCCAAAATTCACATCTGAATTTTGGACCAACTTGTATGACATGATTGGCACCAAGCTTGCTTTTTCCACAGCTTAAAACAGCTGGCCTAGCTGAGAGGATGATCCAGACTATGGAAGACATCCTTAGAAGGTTCTGTGCCTATGGCATGGAATACAATGACCATGACGGATACACCCATGACTGGGTTACCCTTCTACCAGCTGTTGAGCTGGCTTCTAATACAAGTCAGCACTCTGCAACAGGGAAAACACCTGCAGTGGTAGAGAAAGGGTGGAATCCCCTGTTTCCTGTGGATCACTTAAAGAAGAATCTTCTAACCATCCACCCCACAGTCAAAGACTTCCATGATATGTGGAAGAGGGCTTGTGACACAGCCTCCAAACACATAGCTGAGGCAAAATAATACAATAAGCAGAGGTGGGACAAGACATACATGGAACCTGACTTTAAGGACGGGGACCAGGTGCTAGCCCAAGAAGATGAGGGACTCATTTGTAGGGCCTTTCACTCTCATTAAGTTGATAGGAAAGAATGCAGTGGAAGTCAAACTTACAGAGGAATTTTCCAGGAAGCACCCAGTCTTTCCAGTCAGTTTGGTCAAACCATACTTCCAAACAGAGGAGGATAAATTCCCCTCCAGGAAAAAGGACCCCACACCACCTGATATAGTGGAAGTAGAGGATTCCCCAGGACCTGTGAGTAAGATCATCAGGGCCAGGAAGATCAGACTTAATGGAAAGGATCAAAGACAATACTTAGTCAGATTCACGCACCAAACAGCTGATAAAGACAAATAGTTGGCAGAAGATGCCATACCAGATGGGAACCTTCATCTAAGGAGATTCAGGGCCTCTAGGAGGACTGAAAAGTCTCATCAATAATGAGCCTTTTTTAGAGGGAGGGTATGTCAGCCTGTGACTAAAAACCAGAGCACAAGCATGACAGCCAAAATACCATAAACCAATGGTATAGCCAAGATACCACCAAAACATGGAGCTGAGTCAAATCAGCTCAAAAGGTATCAAACGAAAGAGGAAACTCTCCTATTTCTGAAAGCATAAGTCCCATCACCATAGCAAAAGAAATAACAAAGTTATTGCTGAGCATAAACCTTAATTTTCACCTCTCATCTAAAATCTGGAAGGAGAGGCTTAACCCCAACAAATGGGTACTAAAAATGGAGCTCTAAGCCCTGGCTATCCAATGGTACCAGCCAAACTGAGCTAGCACCAATATTACTGGAGTTATGGTCAATTTCAGGCGAAATAAGGAGGAACAAAACATTCACCTGTCATCTAACTTCTACAGTTTCAGTGTGAGATACTTGACGTAGGGTCTTTTTGGAAAGAGCACAATCAGGTCTATCTGATGGTGTCATCCATTTCTCCATAGCTCAACTAGAACAAAATTTATGAGGCAAACAAGCTCAATACAGCTTTTTGCCTATACCACGCAAATGTACAAAACTCTTGTACATGGGATAACTTTGCCATATTTAAAGATACCCATATCAAATGAGGTACCATTGTGTAGAGCACTTACAGGGCTACACACGGAACCAATTTTGAGGTTGATATCTCAAGAATTGACAAAGTTATGGGTGTTTTATGGTCAGATTCCCACCTGCTCTCATATACAGCCTTACCATGGGATAATATCCTATAACCATGAATATGGGGTGTCAAATAGACAAAGAAGCTTTTTTTTACTTCAATACCTCATATGTCAGTCAATACTGGGGTCCCAAAACGTTTCGTTACAGCATTCTACGCGTCATACACGTCAGAATCAGGCTGTGAGGTCCCCAGATGAAAATTTTCACCCTGTATTGGTGAAAACTCCCCAGAGGTGGGTTTCAAAACCACATCTGAGCCCAATACAGGCTCTACAGGCTGTTTACAAACCACAAGCCAGTCCTAGAGAGTGAAAAATTCTTCACTTCCTCTACGTGGAAAGGTCTAGCACCCTTTCCACCCCATTTAAGGAGAAAAAGAAGGCTTTTCACAGCCAGAATTGTCTCCTCATCCTGCTCTTGAATAACCTACGTAGTAAACTGTCAAAAACAGTTTTACTCTTGGTTAATAATCAGTTATAATTATAGATTTAATTCTTGTAGTCTTTTATTATTGTAACCCAACAGATAAAGCTGCACCCAGGGCTTTCAACAGCACTCACCACCACTATATCATATATAGTAAAGCCCTTTTAATCTTGAATTTAACTATCTTTAAACCCTTATAAATCTTTTCAAAACTATTGCTACCGTGTCACAAACATAGTTAGAGTTGTATTTAGCCTATTTACACCTTTACCATAGTTTCATCCTGACGAATGCGCAAAAATGCGCAAAAGTGCGCAAATGCGCATTATGAGCCCAAATGGCCAAAAACAGCCTTTTGGGCCTTTTCCCCTGGTTTTGAGGGAAATGACCAGAAATACCCAATTGGGCATAAAGTGCCGCTATGGCTTCTGGATTGAGGTGAAGGGCCATGAAGGCCCCAAAAGACAAATGGCCATAAATGGTCCATAAGATGATGACGTGGCCCTATTGGCCACTGGTGATGGATATGGCCAATTGGCCATAGAATGACTGTGGCTTGATATGCCATACGGATATCCAAGGAGGTGAATCGCCATGGTTGTGACAATCAAAGGGATGCAGTTGTGAAATTTGACTCGATGCGTTGGCATGATTGCATGTTACATTGTTGTACAGCTTTTGCTCTGCCCCAGAGCATACATTTACAAAGGTGTAATCCATACTACAGTGTTGGATGTCCATATTAGGATGGTGTAATACTACTTGAGCCTGCATGCATATAGCCAATGGGTATTCACCTTCCAATCATTTGAATATACATAGCACATGTGCCACATGCTCAGCATTGCGTTTCACCTGATTTGCACACGCAAGCTCAGCATGTCCTGGTCAAAAGCACTGTGTGGGAGCTTTCATTAAAGCCATGGTAAGGACCATTTTTGCAATAGTTCATTGGAAGGCTCATTTTGGAGCACTTTACAAAGCATGTGAAATGCTGCACCTGGCTGAAATGTCATCCAATTTTGTGCCAAATGCGCAGATTGTGTGCTTAAAAAATGACCTAGCAAATGCTTAGCATGGTGCATTTGATATGGTTATATCAATAGTTCAATAACTGTGCAATTAAAATGTTCAGCCACTGAGCATTTCAGTTATGACCCGAAATCAAACCTGAGCAATGGGTCGAGGCAAGCTCACACTGTATTCACTTTTCTTACAGCCCCCCCTTTGTTCAAAAATTATCACCAGGCCATATGGCCGGTAATATAGCCGCGGTCACTTGTGACCAAATGCACCATGTGCTTTTCTGCATGGGGCATTTGGGAATTGCACCCACCATGCACATTCAACAAGGGCCTCACGACCACCCTCCTGGGTGCTCGGGTAGTTATTTAAGGAAACAAAGGGGATTTGACTGAGCTTGAAAATTCAACCAATTGCAATACTCAGCCAGAACCCCATTGTTCTTCGGCCTCACGCCAGCATTTCCCTTCTCAGTTGCAGCATTTGCTGTGACTGAGCTTCAATTTTGCCCACACGCCTTGAAGCTGAGACTTTTGCGGGTGCTGCAACTGCTGAGATTGTCTCAGCTTCACCATGGTATAAAAGACCATCTTCACATGACAAGCCCTTCACTTTCTTTCTCACCCGCTCCACTTCATTCCAGCTCACCCGCTGTTGTCCTTCTTGTGCGTATTCCCCTTGGTCTTCCTGCCTTTCCACTCTTTTTCTTTTGCACTCCACTAAACCCACTCCCCTTCCTTTTTCCTGTTTGTTTTTCCTACTGGTCCTTTCAGAACCCCACTTCTATCCACCACGTGTGTTACCTCTTTTTTAAACTTTTGTCAACATCATGTTCTGATCTTAATACTTATTTTTCTTCACTTCCAGACTTTGAAAAACTTTCAACTAGAGCGTCTTTATTTTTTTTTGGTCTTAAATTTATCTAATTCATAGTACGTCTTCATCTTCTTTCTTGATTTTTTACTTTCTATTCAGTTACTAACCTCAATTGTTTTGTTTTTAGATTTTGTGCACTTTATGCACCAAGCGGAGTATCCCCGGCATTTGTTCGTCAACGACGACCAACGCTTGTGATGCTTGCTGACAAGCACACAAGAAATGTTTGTTCATTGTCCGCCCCTTCTGACCATGCAGCCAGAGGAGTTCTTGCCCCAGATGCCCTTGCAAGGACTCCTTTGTGGTTGACGATGATGAAACCATATCCGAGCGCAAATGGACACCGGGACCTCAAGCAGGCCGACGGGACTGATTCTGGACGATTAGCCCTGTCCCCTCAAGCATTGTTTTGTCCACCCCCCCTCCTAAGCCACCATCCGAGAGTCACTTCACTCCTCGACCTGAGCAAAGTGATTATCCGGCCAATGAAGGATGGAGATGGCACGAGGACATTCAAGCTTGGGCCAATTGTCACCATGTCTTGTCACCCATGGGGTTCAAAAGCCAAAGTAAGTTTTCTTTCTCCTCCTTCTCTCATTTCTCTTCATACACTAATACTGACTTTTTTCCATTACTCATAGAACAAAACCCTCCAAATCCCCCCCGAAAAGACTCTCCCGTTCCTAGTTTGCCTCGCGAGCAAACCCTGCGGCAACCCACTCCAGGCCCGAGTGGCACCCAATGGTCAGAGGAATTATTCCGCAGTAAGCAGCCAAAGTTTCATTTCATTTTCACTTTCACTTTTGCGTCAAGTCAACTGACTCTTACTCCTTTTTTAGAACCCTCCCGAACCAAAGAGCCACCTATTCCTGGCCCGAGTCCATCCTCCCAACCACCTGAGGACAATACAACTCGTGAGCCAGAACCTGAGGTGGCTCCTATGCAATCCACGGAGGAACCTTTTGGGAAGTCACCACTTCTCTTTCTTCACTCCTCTCAGCTTTTCCTCACCATTTCTTCAACCATCTCCAGCTCGTCCCGCCACTCCCTGCTCCATAATTATCATCGACGATACGCCTGTTGGATCCCCCCCTCCCCCTCCCTGACTCACCCACCTTCCCATCCTTTTCCCCCCCTCCACTCCAACCCTGGTTCTCTCCCCAGAGATCCCTTCCAGTGCCCCCAAGAACCCCAACACCTTGTCCCCCCCCAGTGCAAAGCCCCTCTCCTTCCCATGCTGATGCTCACCAGGAACTCACTGACTCACAACCAACTTTGATGATTCCTTGAGCCATCGTCCATGAATCGATCAACCGAATCTTGTTGGAGCATCACCGCTTGCTCCACATGATTCCTTTTGTGGATGCAACTCAGTGAAATGAGATGCACCGGGAATCATGGGAGGAACTAAACTCCCTCCTTGCCCAGGCACTGGAGGCTTATCCAAAGGAGGACATCACCGGGATAGTCTCCACATTCCTACAAAAATAAGATTTTAAAAAAAATAATCTCATTATTTCCACTTTTTATCATTTGTAAGGCTTTCTTTTAAATAAATTATTTGTATTCAATTATTGTTATGTTCAATTTCTATTACATTCTTTTTTCATGTAAAAATTATTTATTTCCTCTTTAGAGAAAATCCCTCATTGCATGAGTATTAGTTTTGTAAGTGCCCCACCAAAATTTTGAGTGAGTATTTGTTTGTGTGAACCTCTTTTGCCAAAAATGTGCCAATAGTCACCGTTACCGTCTCCTATATTTTCTTCTTCCACGGTTTAGAGCCATATCAATTCTTAACTTTAAAAAAGAGGGAGGTTCCCGCATGTGAGCAATCCACTCCATATTTGTGAGAGATTGCCTTTCCTATGGTGACACACTATTAAACTTAGTCATGTATTGAATTGTTTAAATTTTCTGGAACCTTCACAAGCGTAAGGATTGGCAGGTGAAGCATTGGGAGCCTGCACAGGTGTAAGGATTGGCGTGTGAATTGTTGGGAGCCTGCACAGGCGTAAGGATTGGCATGTGAATTGTTGGGATCCTGCACAGGCATAAGAAATTCTCAGCATTTTGGGGAACCTTCACAAGCATAAGGATTGGCAGGTGAATTGTCAGGAGCCTGCACCGGTGTAAGAAATTGTCAGAATTGTTGGCAACCTTCACAAGCGTAAGGATTGGCGTATGAATTTTCGGAATCCTGTACAGGCATACGGAATTTTTAGCATTTTTGGGAGCCTTCACAAGCGTAAGGATTGGCGTATGAATTGTTGGGAGCCTGCACAGGCGTAAGTGTGAGCCTTTGAGATATGACCACATACCCAATAAGGTCACAAGAAAGACTCAGAATAATTATACCTTAAAGATAATTAAACTAATATTACTTAGAATAATTATACATTAAAAATAATTAATTAAAAAATACAAAAAATACCATAAATTGGTACAAAAATTGGTTTAGCTTAAAAACCAATGAATCAACATGTAAAATGAATTATCCCATTGGATTCCCCATGGTAAAATACACATATACCATTTTTATGGCATATCTGTAAAATCAATATTTAATGAATTATAAGGTATAATGCCTTATAAAAACCATAAAACCTTAGTTATCTCAAGAACTAATGAAACAACATGTAATATAAATTGAACTATTGGATTCCCCACGAAATTCCACACATAAAAGAATTAATGAGTCAATTTCCAATGTTAATACTTAAGGAATTAACCTGAATATATGCACTTTTATGGTCAACGCATATATTCAAGGATCATAGCTAATATCTCTTAAACTATACATGATAGAGTGATGAACCAAAAATGAATTTACCACGTAATTACTGTAAGAACACAGATATGAACTTTATTTTACAAATTATAAACAAGGTTAAAACCTATGATGAAATATTGATAAAAATCAACAGAGCTGTTGACCACTTTGTTGTGAAAGTGGTCCAAACTTAAAAAAAAGTATAGAGTTGGAATCTACTAGTTCATTCGTGAAGAATGATGTAATTTCTATTCTTAAATTCAGGGTAAAACCCCCTGAAATCAAGGTTTGAAGTTTAAAATATTGAATTTCGACAGAAAAGATGAGTTACAAGAAAAATCATCAAAATTAGAGGTTTGATGATGTAATGAAAGGCTCTTGGCAGCATAATAAGGTTATGTCAGGCCATCCGAATTCACTCTCTGAATTACTGTAGCGTGTAAAACTTGAAAGGTATTAAGGATCAAAGTTTGAGCTTAATTTGAGCAGTTATGATCACTCACTGTAACCTTAAATTAAGTTTAACAGTCATATGAGTGATAAAATTGGTGAATACTAGTAGTTTATGATTAAAACTAAGAAAATACACGAAATTTTGGGTTCTTCCAAGCCTCTGATGTCATCAACTTTAGAGCTATAGTGATAACTCTAAATAATGATGCAATAATGATGTAATATGGTTTGATCATAATGTAATCATCTCCAAACCTTAAAATATTGATCAATTCCAGTGGATATGATCAGTACACGTCTACTAGATGCCTGTTGGACTCTAGGAGGGAGGTATTTACTATAAATAGAGCTCTTTTTACTCTATTTTCCCCTCAGACGCATCAAAAACATTAAAAACAACAAAATCAAAGGTAATTTCTTTATTCTTTATATATAAAAACATTATATTATTAAAGACCAAAGAACAATTTATTATAATCATCTATTTTGACGTGATTAAATCAGTTATTTAATTGTTTTTGTTAAAAATCTCTCTAAAAACTCATTTCCATGTCAAAATCCAGAATAATTTGTAATTTTCTTTATTTTTATTGTAAATACAATTTGAAAAGGTTGTATTTATATTTTTTGGCGTAAAATATTTCAAAATTATTATATTAAGTGTTAAAAGTAGGTTATTTTCTCTTATTATAATAATTTCTCTATTATTACTCTCTTAATAATTCTTTAATTAATCTAAACAGTATTTATATTAATTTATAACTTTAATATTAGTAATATTATTGTTATTAATTGTTTTTTATTAATAAAAAACAATTTTTTACGCCTTTATTATTTGTTGGTAACAATAATAAAGAGCTTTTTAAATATATTAATTATTTGATATTAATATATCTATTTATTATATTATATTTTCATAATATAAATTATATTATTATATTTATTTAATAATATAATTATTTTACGCCATAATAATAATAATTATTTATTATTATTGTATTTTTAATCTTATTTATTCAATTCATAAGGACATTCAGAGTACAATAAGTAATAAATTAGTAATTTTTACTTATTGTTTCATAGTCAAACCTTACATTTGGGGGCCTGGCCGTGATATTTACTTGAAAGACCTTTAAAAAGATTCTAATTGGATTTATCCAATAATAAATTATATTTATAATCATAAAATTATATAATAATTTTATATTTTATTGATTTTAAAAGCTATTGAGGCATTTGGAAATCAATTGTACTGTCTTACACGTGGTTTTTCACATCCTCAGACTTGCAAGAACTTTCTTTGAGTGACTCTAGTGATTAAAAGAGATATTTTCTAAATTAAAAATAATTTTATTATAATTTAATTTTCTAAGAATCATATTCATTTTTTATTTTATTCATTAAAAATAAAAATAAAAATATATAAAATGATAAAAAATATTAAAAACAATAAAAAAAGTTATTTTTATTTCATTTTTATTCAATTCTTTTTTATTTCAATTTTTCAAAGATATAAAAGCAATTTCTACGTGGAAAGTTGCCAACTCTTGCCAAAAAATAACACTTCTTATAAAAAGACTTATATTTATTTGTCTTTTTTAGTGTTTGAAGATAACCCAACAGAAGACAACCAAGCTATTGTTGAGAGATTGGTGGAAGAAACTTGCCAAAATTCTCCAACACCAGTTATCACAAAAAGAAAGAAATCTAAGAAATTAGACTTTCCAGGACCCACCATTCAAGACTCTGAAGGTGAGCACCTCTTTTATAATTGCCATAAAAAGAATTTTTATTCTAAAATACTTTTATTTGTCTTATTTCTTAAATTGTGACTACCAGAAGAGGTTCCCAATACTCCATCCAATCAGATGGAGCTGGACTCAGAAGTAGAACTTATCCCTCAAAAGGGAAAAGAAAGGGCAATATCCCCTGTGGAACAGAATCCACACAAGGAAGTGCCTTATCCCAAAGGCAAGTCCCAGAAATGCCCATGATGTCTGAGCCTGAATTGGAACTAAGTATGAGTAACTCAAATAGGTACAAATCATATTCAGAGGGCTCAAATAGACATCTACATGAGCCAGTACAAGCAGTATTACACAGTGTACAAGGACAAAGATTGGGAAATGTTGCCTCAAATACACCAAGGAGTGATGAACTCCTGGCACATCCTGAAAAAGTTCCTCAAAGAGGAGGAGATAGTGAAATACTCCAATGGATGGAATGCACTGTCATCCAAACCTCAAATCAAAAACATCAAGGATTACCATGCCAAAAAGAGGGAGGCAACCAAGGAAGAAGCCCCAGTAGCTTCTACCAGCAAGCCCCAAGCCAACCCAATTCCCCAAGAAGGGAAGAAGAACAAGAAAAAGCATTGGAGGAAGCCATATTCCCCAAGCTACAGGATCCCAAGATTCCAAAAGGATGCCATGGACAATGTTTTCAACATGGCCAGAACCTTGATCGAATTCAAGGACAAGGAAGAGCAAAGAATGAGACAACCCCATTTCCCAAAGAAATAACCTTTTCCAAAGATGTTGTAAATACTTTAACAGAAATTAAAAATAGTATATTACCTCTAAAAGAAATTAACGATAGTTTATTATCACTACAAGAAATAAATAACAATTTATCTTCTTTAACAAAAATTGTTGTGCAAAATAAGAAAGAAATTGACAACATTAAGTTTATTGTTGAAAATAATAAACCAAAGAATTTAATTGACAATACTCAAAAATTAATACAAGGACAACAAGAATTGTATAAATACATAAAAGATATCAAAGACAAAACTTTGACAATCAATTATGATGTGAGTATTGACAATCGTACAGAAAAATTTGAAGAAAAGACTTCATCACACCAAAAATTACTTTTGGACCATGTGGAAAAAAGTGATGAAGCAAGAATGCATCTGAAAGATGACATTCAAAGTGAAATAAGGCTCATTACTGAAAAAATGGATAAAATTAATGAGGCTAATTTAAATATGCCAAAGTTATCAACACCATTTTCTCATATAAGAAGCCCTGTTAAAGAAAAAGAGGAATTAACAAATCCTTTCATAACAGACTTGAGTCACCAAGACAATAACCAAGTCTTAATGAAGGAAGCACCTCAATTGAAAGAATGGCCAACATTCACAGGAGAAGGTGAATATAACCACATGTCATTTATTAAAACAATTGAAATGTTACAAGAAGACTATGCCATACCAGATGAATTAATCACTGCAAGATTACCTTCAGTGTTTGAAAAATCTGCAAAAAGATGGTATTATGGCATAAGACAAACAAATGGTAAAAATACCTGGTCTTGGTGGAAACAAGAAATAATCACCAAATGGGCAAATGATTCCTGGAGGTACAAGAGAGAAAATGCATTTGAAAACTCTTTCTTTGAACCAGAAAAAGACAAACCTTTAACTTGGTTCTTGAAACAAGTTGAAAGGCTTAATGCACTGTACCCAGAAATGTCACAAAAGCTTGTGCACATGAAAATACTTAAAAAATGTGGAGGGGAAGGTGTATAGAACCATGCTCCACAGAAGTGTATATAAAGTGCACTAGAAGATATAGTGACAGGAACAAAAATTGGCAGGACTTGGAAAAAATTGGACATTAAAAGCCCAAATAAACCATTTATCAAAAAAGATAAATCAAAAGAATCCTTTAAGCCCAATACACCCAACAACAATGAGCAAAGAAAATTCCATAAATGTGGAGGTATTGGACACTTAGCCAATAATTGCCTCAAAAAAGCAAAAATTAATGAAATTGTGGAAACAGAAAACCACAATGACAAAGAAGAGGAATCTGACTCTGAAAAAGACACAGAAGAGTCAGAAAGCTCTGAAAGTGATGAAATCAATATAATTAATGCACAAATTCATAATATTGATATAATTTATGAAGTACTGGATGTTAACTCAAACTTACAACAAGTTGGGACATCTGACACAAACCTAACAAACATACAAGATGCCAAAATGTATAGAACCAAACCTGCAAGAGGAATGGGGTATACAGCTGGGAAATCAAGTATAACTATTGTTATGGTTGATAACCAAAAAGGAAAAATTAACTTGGATACAGGGGCATATTGCACCTGTGTTGGCAAAAGTTATTTAAAAACCATTGATTTTCCCAAACTGGAAAGAAAAACTTATGCCAATACAAGGTGTCAAATTTAGTAGTGCAAGTGAGAGCATGAAGCCCCTTGGAATAATTGATTTAACACTAATTTTTCCTCATCCCTCACAATGTGCAGAATTAAAGTAGAGTTTGTAGTAATAGACAACTGTACTAGTAATTATTTCATACTTGGGAATGACTACTTATCAATCTATGGTATAGATATCTCCAACCAAAAAGATAGATATTTTACCATAGGAGACAACAAAAGACAAAAATTTGGCTTCTTAAATAACAAAAAACAAATCACAGTTATTAAGAAAGAAGAAAAAATTCCAGAAAAGGAACTTTTTATATCTGAACAACTTAAAGAGGCAGAATTCAATCAACAATTAACAGGAAAAATGAAACAAAAATTGATTGACCTCTTATTTAAGTATAAAAATGCCTTTGCAACTGACAAAGAACCACTAGGTGCCATAATTGGACATGAAGTGGATATAATTCTTAATGTAGAAAAACCATACCCACCTTTATTAAGAAGACCTGCTTATCCAGCCAGTCCAAGGGCTAGAGAAGCCTTAGAGGTGCACATTAAAGAATTAATGGACCTTGGAGTACTAAGAAAGGTTGGACATAATGAACAAGTAGAAGTTACTACACCTGTCATTATAACTTGGCATAATGGAAAATCAAGGATGGTAGGAGACTTCAGAGCCCTGAAAACCTATACCATTCCAGACAGATATCCAATACCTAGAATCCATGAGACATTGACCCAATTGTCACAAGCTAAGTTCATCACAGCTATGGATGCTCTTAAGGGTTTTCATCAAAATGTCTTAACAGATAATGCCAAGAAACTACTAAGAATAATAGTCCATTGTGGAATTTTTGAATACTTAAGAATGCCATTTGGGATAAAAAATGCACCTTCCCATTATCAAAGAATGATGAATACCATATTCCCTGAAGAATTATCAGAAGGATGGTTAATTATCTATATTGATGATATCATAGTTTGCTCAGAAACTTGGGAAAATCACCTCACAAGACTAGAAAGGGTACTACAAAAAATAGTCCAAGTGAATATTAAACTTTCCTTGAAATAGTGTCATTTTGCATATAGTGAATTAAAAGCACTAGGACATGTGGTATCTGGCCTTAGTCTAGGCAAAGACAAAAATAAAGTAGCAGCAGTACTACTTAAACCAATGCCTCAAACCAAAAAAAGAAATGCAATCATTTCTAGGATTTGCTGGTTACTATAGACAGCATATAAAAGACTTTGCAAAAATCGCTAAATCCTTGTATAAGCTATGTGACCAACAAACAGTCTATGAGTTGACAGAAGAAAGAGTCAAGGCATATGAAGAATTGAAAAATTCCTTAACAAATGCCCCATTTCTTCTAATGCCAGACTGGAAACTACCCTTCAAACTGTACATTGATGCTTGTGGAGAAGGACTAGGTGCTGCACTTCACCAAACACAAATTATCAATGATAAACCAGTGGAAGGACCAATTTGTTTCATTTCAAGGCAAATAAAGCCAACAGAAGCAAGGTATGGAGCAAGCAAAATGGAATTCTTATGCCTAGTGTGGGCTTTAGAAAAACTGCATTATTATTTGGATGGCACAGTATTTGATGTAATCACAGACTGTAATGCTGTGAAATCACTATTAAATATGAAGACTCCAAATAGACATATGCTGAGATGGCAAATTGCTATCCAAGAATATAGAGGAAATATGACAATCGTTCATAAATCTGGAAATATTCATAAAAATGCAGATGGTCTTAGCAGATGGGCTCTAGCAAATACCCCTGACAATCCAGCATGGGTACCACAAGAAGAACACCATATAGAAGGAATATGTGTTACAGACATTGGCACAGAATTCTTTAACCAAGTTAAAGAAAGCTATAAGACAGACAAAAATTGCCATTTCTTAAGCCAACTTCTAATGAAAGACTGCAAAGATCCATCACTTTCATCAAAACTAGATGAAATATGGAAAAAGGCATATGATGAAGGAAGATTCCACCTCCATGATGGAATCCTTTACCATAGAACAAAACACACATTTGTTATGGACTTAACAGATAGAACACTAATAAACACTATTCCACATGAGTGTCATGATAGTGTTGCATCTGGACACCTCTCAGAAGATAGGACACTAGAGAGGGTGAAAACCTGCTCTTGGTGGCCAAATTGGAAGAAAGATGTTGCAGAGTACTGCCAAACCTGTGACAGATGTCAAAAAGCCAACAGAGCCACAGGAAAGAAATTTGGAATGATGATCCAAATCCAAGAACCAAAATCCCCATGGGAAATAGTCCATATGGATTGGGTAACAGCATTACCTCCAGGAGGAGACAGGAGTAATATTGCATGCCTAGTGCTAGTTGACAGATAAAGTAAAACTCCCATGTTCTTACCATGTCACAAAGATGACACAGCTATGGATACAGCCATAATGATATTGAATAAAGTCATTAGCCACACAGGCTTATTCCAAAATATTATAAGTGGCAGAGACCCAAAGTTCACTTCAGCATTATGGACAAATCTCCATAACTTGTTTGGGACAAAGTTATCATTCTCAACAGCTTATCATCCTCAAACTGATGATTTAGCAGAAAGAATGATACAGACCTTAGAGGATATGATCAGAAGATTCTGTGCTTATGGACTAGAATTCAAAGATTCTGATGGATTTACCCATGATTGGTGTACACTAATACCAGCACTTGACCTAGCATATAAAACATCAATCCATTCTTCTACTGGAAAAACACCAGCAATGCTAGAAAAAGGTTGGAATCCAAGACTTCCTTCTGATACACTCAAAAAGGACTTAGTGGACATACATCCAACAGCAAGCAGCTTTAAGATAATGCTTGACAAAGCAAGACATCATGTAAACAGATGCATGCAAGACTCTTTCAAATATGCAAAAGAAAGATGGGACAAAAGTCATAAACCACCTGACTTCAAAATAGGAGATTTGGTACTAGTATCAACTCTTAATTCTAATAACATAAAAGGACCAAAGAAATTGAAAGATTCCTTTACAGGACCATTTATGATAAAAGCACTTCATGGACCCAATGCTGTACAATTGGAACTCACAGGTGATTTAATGAACAAACACCCAACTTTCCCTGTAAGTCTAATAAAACCCTACAGCTCAAGTGACAAGGAATTATTTCCACTAAGAAATAAACCCCAACTTGAAATCCCCCCTTTGAAAGAAGGAGAAGAAAAGAAAATTGTGAAAGTTCTTAAAGAAAGAAGAACAAGAAACAAAAAAGAAAGAGAATACCTTGTAAGGTATAGAAATCCAACTCAAGAAGATGATTGGCTACTTGAGAAAGATATAACAAATGCTGATAAACTACTAAGGAGGTTTAGACATGAAAGAAAACCTAAAGAATAATAAAATTAAGCATTATTGAGCTTCAAGACTGATAAATTCTAATGAAGAGGTAGGACAGTGGATGATACCCTAATTACACATATCAGATTGTGGTACAATCTTTTTTGATGGTAGGGAATGTGAGCCTTTGAGATATGACCACATACCCAATAAGGTCACAAGAAAGACTCAGAATAATTATACCTTAAAGATAATTATACAATTATTACTTAGAATAATTATACATTAAAAATAATTAATCAAAAAATACAAAAAATACCATAAATTGGTACAAAAATTGGTTTAAATTAAAAACCAATGAATCAACATGTGAAATAAATTATACCATTGGATTCCCCATGGTAAAATACACATATACCATTTTTATGGCATATCTGTAAAGTCAATATTTAATGAATTATAAGGTATAATGCCTTATAAAAACCATATAACCTTATTCATCTCAAGACCTAATGAAACAACATGTAATATAAATTGTACTATTGGATTCCCCACGAAATTCCACACATAAAACAATTAATGAGCTAATCTCCAATGTTAATACTTAAGGAATTAACCTGAATATATGCACTTGTATGGTCAATGCATATATTCAAGGATCATAGCTCATATCTCTTAAACTATACATGATAGAGTGATGAACCAAAAATAAAGTTACCACGTAATTACTGTAGGAACACAGATATGAACTTTATTTTACAAATTATAAACAAGGTTAAAACCTATGATGAAATATTGAAAAAAATCAACAGAGCTGTTGACCACTTTGTTGTGAAAGTGGTCCAAACTTAAAAAAAAGTATACAGTTGGAATCTAATAGTTCATTCGTGAAGAAGGATGTAATTTGTATTCTTAAATTCAGGGTAAAACCCCGTGAAATCAAGGTTTGAAGTTTAAAATATTGAATTTCGACAGAAAAGATGAGTTACAAGAAAAATCATCAAAATTAGAGTTTTGATGATGTAACAAAACGCTCTTGGCAGCATAATAAGGTTATGTCAGGCTATCAGAATTAACTCTCTGAATTACTTTAGCGTGTAAAACTTCAAAGTCATTAAGGATCAAAGTTTGAGCTTAATTTGAGCAGTTATGATCACTCACTGTAACCTTAAATTAAGTTTAACAGTCATATGAGTGATAAAATTGGTGAATACTAGTAGTTTATGATTAAAACTAATAAAATCCACTAAATTTGGGGTTCTGCCAAGCCTCTGATGTCATCAACTTTAGAGTTATAGTGATAACTCTAAATAATGATGCAATAATGATGTAATATGGTTTGATCATGATGTAATCATCTCCAAACCTTAAAATATTGATCAATTCCAGTGGATATGATCAGTACACATCTACTAGAAGCCTGTTGGACTCTTGGAGGGAGGTATTTACTATAAATAGAGCTCTTTTTACTCTATTTTCCCCTCAGACGCATCAAAAACATTAAAAACAACTAAATCAAAGGTAATTTCTTTATTATTTATATATAAAAAAATTATATTATTAAAGACCAAAGAACAATTTATTATAATCATCTATTTTGACGTGATTAAATAAGTTATTTAATTGTTTTTGTTAAAAATCTCTCTAAAAACTCATTTCCATGTAAAAATCCAGAATAATTTGTAATTTTCTTTATTTTTATTGTAAATACAATTTGAAAAGGTTGTATTTATATTTTTTGGCGTAAAATATTTCAAAATTATTATATTAAGTGTTAAAAGTAGGTTATTTTCTCTTATTATAATAATTTCTCTATTATTACTCTCTTAATAATTCTTTAATTAATATAAATAGTATTTATATTAATTTATAACTTTAATATTAGTAATATTATTGTTATTAATTGTTTTTTATTAATAAAAAACAATTTTTTACGCCTTTATTATTTGTTGGTAACAATAATAAAGAGATTTTTAAATATATTAATTATTTGATATTAATATATTTATTTATTATATTATATTTTCATAATATAAATTATATTATTATATTTATTTAATAATATAATTATTTTACGCCATAATAATAATAATTATTTATTATTATTGTATTTTTAATCTTATTTATTCAATTCATAAGGACATTCAGAGTACAATAAGTAATAAATTAGTAATTTTTACTTATTGTTTCATAGTCAAACCTTACAGTAAGGATTGGCGTGTGAATTGTTGGGAGCCTGCACAGGCATAAGGATTGGCGTGTGAATTGTCAGGATTCTGCACAGGTGTAAGAAATTTTCAGCATTGTGGGGAACCTTCACAAGCATAAGGATTGGCAGATGAATTGTCTGGATTCGGCACAGGCATAAGAAATTGTCAGCATTGTTGGCAACCTTTACAAGCGTAAGGATTGGCGTGTGAATTGTTGGAAGCCTGTACAGGTGTAAGGAATTTTTAGCATTTTTGGGAACCTTCACAAGCGTAAGGATCGGCGTGTGAATTGTTGGGAGCCTGCACAGGCGTAAGGATTGGCGTGTGAGGTGTCAGGAATCTGCACAGGCGTAAGGCTTGGCATGTGAAGTATTGGCAGCCCACATAGCCGTAAGGAACTTTTAGCCTTGTCGGAACCTGCACAAGCATAAGGATTTGCATGTGAAGCATCGGCATCCTGGACAAGAGCAACAAACCAGGACATATGTACAATGGCATGCCACCATACATAATCCACTTCACCCCTTTTTCATGTGAGACACCCCATCTCCCACACTTGAAACCATCCAATCCTGGTGTATATTGTCCTCTGCCTTACCCCACCATTTTTTACCCCACACAAATTCAAATCTCCTCATTCTTTGAATTGGCATGAGATTTTATTACCATCCCTGATTTGATAGCCCGCTCTCTCGCCAATCTCATAATACCCTTGGCTTTTTTGCCACATTGTTTTTGCTAACTTGCTTGAGCATTGTGCGGACATACCCACTAGTATCGTGCTTTCGTTGTCCTGTGCTGGATAAGTATAATCAACAAATGTCCTACTGGCCCACACTACCTGAATGAGCCCATTAAAATCAGATAGATCAATCCAAAAATGTTCCTTTGGGAAAATGAATTTTCCCCCTGTACACCGCTTTGACGCATCTTTTTGAATTTGGCCGGTCCGCTTATCATCTTGAAACCACCATCCTGAAGCATACAGTGAGGCATCCTTATCAAGATGAGGTGAGTTTTTGAATCCATTCATGGTGAAAGTGAGTGCAGAAGCAAAATCACATGCACCCTGATTTGCGGGAATATCACCTTCATAGTTGACTTGATCAAAAGACGGAACCCCCAATGAGTTGTAGAAATTTTGAATCTTCTCAAATTAATTATCCCCAACCTATTGTAAGGATTGACCTAGAATTCAACCCACTGAGCTAAGATTGGCACCTTGGTTCCGCCATTCATCTTTTGCGTTTTTAATTTTCCCGACACTTCCATACAGAACAAATTGTTCATTCTTCATGCTGCATTTGGGCCACCCAATTGCAAACATAACTCCCTCCCATAATGCTCCATTTGTTGCAATCAGGTCAGTGAAACTATTTTTGCGAAATAAGAATTGTGATAATTCATCCCATTGATTGACCTCAACTTCACTCATTGTTGTGAATGGTAAGAATTCGACAAGGGCACTGAGTAATCCGGTTGAAGAGAAAATTGCCACACAGCCAAAGTGAATGCGTTTGATCTGAGTGACATCCAAAACCCTCCAAATTTCACTTGGGGTGATATTTGCTGAGACTGGAATTGATATTTGTTCTGTTGGGCGAGAGGAGGAAAACAACCTCTTCATTTGGGTCGTTTTGCACTCATTTGTCTTTTGGGATCTCCCACTATTCCCAAGTGGTTGAGGGATCACTCTGTGTTGAAGCAGACAAGATATCAGATACTGCTTCCTGCCATTTGAAGCTAAGGAGTTTTGAGTCCAGAATGGTGCCCAATGCCCAAGGAGCTATATTCGCCACACATCCTTTGACTTTGCTGTTGGAGCCCACATGACATTGGCACAATCTGAACTGACTCAACCCAATGTTCTTCCCCGGAGCCCAATGAGGGTGCCACATAAATGTGGAAGGATATATATATATCAATATATATACACTTAGATTAAGCAAGCAACTCACAATTTCCTTCCTCAGCCCAACGCTTTCCTGCAAGTTGCCTTTTACGCTCTTTTCCTTTTTTCGTGAATGACATGCTTGCAGCGGAAAATGAAATGAAACCAAATGATTACTGATTTATTAATATCACCTAAATTGGATTGCGGTCAATGAATCCTTTCTAATTGCGGCTAAAAAGAAAGATCACACCTGACCATCGCGAATTTGCGATCTCAAATACCTGAACCTGAAAATATCAGTGGATAGTGCATTATTCAATTTTACATATTGATGTTCCCATCAAATCACTTTCCAATCAAACCATGTGTAATAGGGCAAGCACGCGCGAATGCAATATGCACCCTGCTGTGTATCCCTAGTTATCCCAGTCCTCTTGAAAGACACAGGAATATTTGGCCTATTATGGGCTGGTGGGAAGTGATAAAAGCGACCTCCCGCAATGCCCCCGCGTGTGCTACTTGTGGGCACAACTGCCTGACTCAGCTTGCGTCTTGTTGGAGTCTTTTCAATGGTGTACGGAGGCATGCCGCCAGACAATTACTATTGGTATTCAGACTGTGGCATGCAGGCGGTAGTAGGCTAGGAAGTCATGATTATTAAATTCGTAAATAACTTTGCAAAATTCAAGCACAATCTATCTAGTTCAAAGCTAATCTAAAACGGGTCAATCCTGGTTGTGAGGTTAGCTGACCTGGGTAAAGTCAAGGTGACCTCATCACTTGAACCAAGACCGCGCTTCGCCACCCAAGCATCACCAAAGTCTAATACTAAGAATTGTGCAAATTCAAATCTAAGAAGTACAGTGGGGTTAAAAGACTCTGATGAGAAGAAACTTTTATTCAGTAAGTTACATATATACTCATTAGTACATAGCCACACTGGCTCCACTATATTTTTACCCTCTGAAGGTTTTTTGGAAATGTCAATTAGTGATAAAGCCCCTTTAACTGAGCTTGTTCTCCAGTCATCTGAGCATACCATCAAACCACGAATCCCCGCCGCACAGAATGCAGCTAATATACCATAGCAAATTTGATTTATTCAGAGATTCTTGTGACACGTCAAAAGATCTTTGATGGCCTCATTTCTTTTTGATTACATTAGTTTGCCTTTGATTCCATTAACTTCAACCTTTGTATGTGCACGTACCATGTTGTATGCAATCATCAAATGGATAACTGTATCCATTAGATCCTCCAGGCTCTTGTGCGGCTTTGTGGATATCTCATTGTCAGCCCCGCCACCTTCAATGCTGAGTTGGGTTGCACGTTGCTTTGATTTACTCAAGCAGGAGGTAAGGTATTAAATTGCTCCCTGTTTGAGTCCAAGAGGATTGGTTGAATTTGATGTTGGTGCAACATATGGTTTGGGTGCAAGCACATCGTATGAGACTAAACTAATGGATTCAAAAATAACATTTGCCAAAAATGTTTGACTGGATTGGCGGGGTATAGAAGGCTCTGAACCATTTTGAAGAGGGAGTGTTCAGATTTTGGGAGATTCGCTGGAGGTTTAGCTGATTCCTTCATCAATTTGAGATTGCAAATGTTGTAGTCAAAAAACTCTTCTGTTTCTGTTGGATCAAAAAAATCTAACCATGTATATTGCAATTTATTTCACCAGTCAACAGCCAATAATCATGTCTCATGCACCAAGATAAAACTCAGCTGCCATCTCAAGGTCCTCCAGCCAAGCCAACATTTTAAGCTCTTGGTTTCTGATCACCTTAATACCAACGGGCAGGAATGTATGAGTATCCTTTGTTGGTAAATTTTCCCATTGATTTTTGTAAATACTACTGATATTATCAAGCCCCCTTTTCCATGATTGTTGAGTAATATTGGAATGATAATTCAAAATGCCTGCAAACTCTTCCATGCGGGATAAAAATATTTCTTGAAAAGTAGCAGACGATGACACTTTGGGCTCAGGTTCAGGAATTATATCAGTCATATCTCAGCCCATTGTATCATGTTTAATAGTCTCCCTTTCTTGAAAGGCTTGAATATCCCGAGGAGAGGTGGGAGGGGTTTCATCATGGATTGTTTCATTGGGCATCAGGGGGATTTCAGTATGTGGAGCTTCATCATGGATTGTTTCATTGAGTATGGGGGGGGTTCAGTATGCAGAGGTTCATTAACAATATGGTCCACTTCAACATTGATCATTTCATCACCTTGATCCCGAGAATCCTTTTTGGCTTCAAAGGTATGGCGTTTTTTGTTTGTTTTTTTGGTTGCATGTATATTTGGTCTTTTTCCTACTCCTTTGCCTGGAAATCCAATTACGACTCGAGATCCTTTAGGTAGAGATTCTCAAACCTCCACAGCTGCCCAAATATTGTAAGCAGCTATTTTTATCAATTTTGTTTTGAAATAGTAATGGACTTACGGTTCAAATCCATTTTGACCAGGGTCATGGCTTCAGCAATCTTTTGATGCACATAATCAGGAATTTTACTAGCATTTTAAATTTTTTCAAGCCTTGGGATAGTTTGAGCAATGTTGGAGAGAAATTGTTCCTTGGATATAATTTCCAACTCCCCACTGAAAACTACATCATCTTGCCCTTCATCTTCTGTCGGTGCACAAGTTTCAACAGTGTTTTCCTTCTCATAACTTTTAAAATTTGGTTTCTGAGAGCTTGGAGGCTGACCTGAAATAAAGGCTTTGACACAATATCAGGTTTTGAGAGAGGTAAAATATTCAAGTTAGATGCATACTCACAGTCTGGAAGAACTGGTGGATCTTGATTATCTTCATGTGACTGGCTCTCTACTTCAATGCCTAATTCACGACTACTGACCATATCAGAGATTTTGTAAGACGTGACTATGAAACTGATGATAATATTACTATTAATCAACAGTACTATGTCTGTTCTTATGAAATATAATAATAAAATATTATTATAGCCACAATTAAAGAATTAAAGAATTATTTCTTCCACATGTTATACACTACTAGTGATTATAACAGTGAGCAGTAATTGTCTACAAGAATCAATTACAAGAAGAATTTAATAATAAAAACTTCTTTTATTAAAATAATAAATTTATTTTAATATATGATTATATTTTGCAAGAATAATTATAAAGATAATTCTTGAAGAAAACTATTACTAGAGAAAAACTTTAAGAATTAAAGATAAATGACTCACTAATACTCCAAAGAACTTATTGATAGATAAAAGTAGAGAAATTTGACATAGAATTGTGGATTTAAGAGATCAAAATGATTTATAGCAGGATTACAACAATATATAGTTGAATTCTATTACTTCACGTCTTTCTGATTGATTATGAAAGATTTAAAAAACTTAAGAATAGCTTAACTAATACTTACTTGTTGGTAACAATGATATAAAATGATCATAAGATGATTTTCTGGAAAAAACAGCAATAAGAGGCCTCTTTTAAGTCAACAACAGCTCACAGAGGCCTGCCATGGAGCAAACTGAAAAAAACAGTGAGTGAGAAAACAATAATCCTTTTTGGATTATTGATTGCATCATCTGTTGTCACGTAAAATTATCATAATTACTTAATTGATGCTTTTATGTGACTGCCAACCCCAATATGGTTAAGAATAAAAGGAGTAACATCTGTAAATCTTCTTTCATTCTAAAAGAATCATTGATTTCTCAAATTTATCAATGTTATTGACAATTTCATCACAGGTTATAATTACTGTGAATTTTTGAAGATTCAGTGTTTCACGTAGAATAGCCAAAAATGGACTGTGGGTAAATCTGTTAATTTTACTTGTAAAACCATAATTATTTTTGGTTTTGCCATAGACAATACAGCTCTCTATTAGTCCTGAAAGTTTCAGAAAGATTAATTAAGAATGGTATTCTTAATGAATTTTTGAAGTTTTTACCTCATTTCTACATAGAATTGCAAATATCAGTGTTTCACTGCTTGCTATGAGGTAAATCAATGGATAAAAGTCCAAAAAGTGTTTTAATTTCTCTTTTGGGGTTTATCCATGGATAATCATTAAGAATTGACATGGTTACAGGAGTCTAAGTAGCTCTTTACCTCCTTGGCACGTCAAAATAGCAGGTTATTTGCTATTTTCTTAAGATTTACAGTAGTTGTAACATGGTAACCAGGTTCCCAAAAGGTTTTAATTTACCAATTAGGCTAAGACCAGCCAAGGATCCAAGCTTTGAAGCTGTCCACGCCTCTGAGGCCTCAGAAGTTGGGTACCCTGGCTCTCTTTGATGTCTTTTGTCCCCCTTGCTTATTTTTCACGTCAAAATAGAAAATTAAGCTTAAAGTGAGATATCCACTATGGGTGTCTCAAACATCCATGCAAGAATACCATGATATTAAGTTCTCCAAACATGCATAACACTATTATTAGTGTATATGTAACATAGGATTTCGCAATTTCCCATTATTTTGGCGTGAAAGGAAGAAAAGCGAAAAGTTTTCATGGATCTTTTATGTGGTATTAATGATGTGGTGTTGAAGTATTTTCCATATTACCACCTCAAAGAGTTAGTTTGAGCTTATTCACTCTATGGAGCTACCCTGGGTGAAGTTTTGTGTAGAATCTAAATCTAGCCTTAAAGCCATGGATTTACTTACTCAATAAAAGGTTATTCATCTTTTCTGAAATCAAAAATGATGAATTTTGGATATATGCATGACTTATGAGTTATGCATTATTCAGAATTTATTTTTAAAATGATTGTGGCCTATTTGGGTATGTAAAATATACCTCAAGGCTCACATTCCCTCCCACCAAAAAATAAAATTGTACTACAATTTTATCAATGGTATAAATAATAAAAAGACACAAAGGGGGGTTGATGTCCACTGTCCAGCCTCTTTACATTACTCAGATCAAGTAATTCAAAGCACATTTATAGACATATTCAGGCTTGTGGCCTTCTTTCATGTCTAAATCTTTTCAAGAGTTTATCTGAGTCAGGTATATCTGATTCTGCCAGCCACTCATCTTCATGTACTGGATTTCTATATCTGACAAGATATTCTCTCTGATTTTTACCCCTAAGTCTCCTTTCTTTAATGACTTTCTTTATCTTTTTGTCTTCACTCTGTTCCACTGGTGGTACAGCTAAAGGAGTTGGGTTCCTTAAAGGAAACAGTTCTGTATCAACTGGTTGGTAAGGCTTTATCAAGCTGACTGGAAAAGTGGGGTGTTTATTTTCCAATTCACCACTTAATTCCACTTGAACTGCATTGGTTCCATGCAAGGCAACAATAACAAAAGGTCCTACATAAGAATCTTTGAGTTTCTTTGGGCCTTTGATATTTTTAAAATTCAAGGTTGAAACTAGAACCAAGTCCCCTACTTTGAAGTCTGGTACTTTATGACTCTGGTCCCACTTCTGTTTTGCATATTCAAAAGCATCAAACATACTTTTTCTTGCATGATGTTTTACTTTATAAAGCATTATCTGGAAGCTGGAAGCTGTAGGATGAAAGTCAATCAAGTCTTTCCTCAGTGTGTCTTCTGGGAGTCTTGCATTCCATCCTTTCTCCAACATAGCAGGAGTTTGTCCTGTGGAAGAATGGACTGATGTCTTGTATGCCAAGTCTAATGCAGGTATCAGAGTGCACCAGTCATGGGTAAAGCCATCTGAGTCTTTGAATTCTAACCCATAAGCACAAAATCTCCTGATCATGTCTTCTAAAGCTTGAATCATCCTCTCTGCTAGCCCATCCGTTTGAGGGTGATATGCTGTAGAGAATGATAACTTATTCCCAAACAATCTATGAAGCTTGGTCCAAAGTGCAGATGTGAACTTGGGATCTCTGTCACTTATGATATTCTTAAATAATCTTGTATGAGAAATAACTCTACTCCATAGAAGAAGAGGTGTGTCCATAGCAGTGTGATATTTATGAAATGGTAAGAATATGGGAGTCTTTCTATATCTGTATACAATGAGTAAACAAGCATTATAACCTTTATCACCACTTCAAGGAAGTGCTGTGATCCAATCCATGTGAAAGACTTCTGTGAGCCTTTGAGATATGACCACATACCCAATACAGTCACAAGGAAGACTTAGAACCATTATACGTTTAAGATAATTATATTAAAATCACTTAGAATAATTATACATTAAAAATAATTACTTTAAAAATACAAAAATACCATAAATTGGTACAAAACTTGGTTTGACTTAAAAACCAATGAATCAAAATGTGAAAACAATTATACCATTGGATTCCCCATGGTAAAATACACATATACCATTTTTATGGCATATCTGTAAAGCCAATACTTAATGAGTTATGAGGAATAATACCTTATAAAATCCATAAATCCTTATTTATTTCAAGAACCAATGAAACACCATGTGAAATAAATTGAAACATTGGAATCCCCATGGAAATACACACATAAAACAAATAATGAGATAATTACCAAAGTTAATACTTAAGGAATTAACCTGAATATATGCACTTTTTTGGTCAACACATATATTCAAGGATCATAGCTAATATCTCTTGAACTATACAAGATAGAATGATGAACCAAAAATAAATTTACCACGTAAGTACAGTAGGAACACAGATATGAACGTTATTTTAAAATTTATAAACAAGGTTAAAACCTATGATGAAATATTGATAAAAATCAACAGAGCTGTTGACCACTTTGTTGTGAAAGTGGTTCAAACTTAAAATAAAGTACACAGTTGGATTCTACTAGCTCATTCGTGAAGAATGATGTAATTTTTATTATTAAATTCAAGGTACAACCCCCTGAAATCATGATTTGAAGTATAAAATATTGAATTTCGACAGAAAAGATGAGTTACAAGAAAAATCATCAAAATTAGAGTTTTAATGATGTAATGAAACGCTTTGGGAAGCATAATGAGGTTATGTCAGGCTATCACAATTCACTCTCTGAATTACTGTAGCCTGTAAAACTTAAAAGTTATTTAAAATCAAAGTTTGAGCTTAATTTGAGCTGTTATGATTACTCACTGTAACCTTAATTTAAGCTTAACAGTCAAATGAGTGATAAACTTGGTGAATACTATTAGTTTATGATTAAAACTAATAAAATCTACGAAAATTGGGGTTCTGCCAAGCCTCTGATGTCATCAACCTTGGAGTTATAGTGATAACTCTAAATAATGATGTAATATGGTTTGATCATGATATAATCATCTCCAAACCTTAAATTATTTATCGATTCCAGTGGATATGATCAGTACACGTCTACTAGAAGCCTGTTGGACTCTAGGAGGGAGGTATTTACTATAAATAGAGCTCTTTTTACTCTGTTTTCCCCTCAGATGCATCAAAAACATTAAGTAAATACAAACAAAAAGGTAAAATCTTTATTCTTTATATATAGAAATGTTATATTATTAAAGGCCAAAGTTCATCTTTCTTCTAATCACCAATTTTGACGTGATTAAATCATTTGTTTAACTGTTTTTGTTAAAAATCTCTCTAAAAACTCATTTCCACGTAAAAAATCAAGAATATTTGTAATTTCTATATTTTTTATTGTAAATACAATTTGTTTAAGTTGTATTTACATTATTTGGCGTAACTTTATTCAAAATTCTTATATTAAGCATTAAAAGTAGGTTATTTCTCTTATTATAATAATTTTTCTCTATTATTACTTTTTAATAATTCCATAATTGATATAAATAGTATTTATATTGATTTATAACTTTAATATTAGTAATATTATTGTTATTAATTGTTTTTTATTCATAAAAAACAATTTTTTACCCCTTTATTATTTGTTTGTAACAATAATAAAGTGCTTTTAAATATATTAAATATTTTATATTAATATATTTATTTTATTTTATTATATTTTAGAATATAAATTATATTATTATATTTTATTAATAATATAATTATTTTTATGCCATAATTATAATAATTCTTTATTATTATAATTATTTTTTATCTTATTTATTTCATTTATAAGGACATTCATAGTACAATAAGTAAAATATTAGTAATTCTTACTTATTGTTTCATAGTCAAACCTTACATTTGAGGGCCTGGCCGTGATATTTACTTAAAAGACCTTTAAAAAGATTCTAATTGGGTTTATCCAATAATAAATTATATTTATAATCATAAAATTACATAATAATTTTATATTTTATTGATTTTAAAAGCTATTGAGGCATTTGGAAAGCAATTGTACTGTCTTACACGTGGTTTTTCACATCCTTAGACTTGCAAGAACTTTCTTTGAGTGACTCTAGTGATTAAAAAAGATATTCTATAAATTAAAAATAATCTTTGTTATAATTTAATTTTATAAAGAATCATATTAATTTTTATTTTATTCCTTAAAAATAAAAAAAAAAAAAAAAATATATATATATATATAAAATAATAAAAAAAATAAAAAAGTTATTTTTATTCATTTCTTTATTCATTTCAATTTTTTTTAAAAAAAAAGATAGAAAAGCAATTTCTGCGTGGAAAATTGCTATATCTTGCCAAAAGATAACACTTCTTATAAAAAGACTTATATTTATTTGTCTTTTTTAGTGTTTGAGGATAACCCAACAGAATATAACCAAACTACTGTTGAGAGATTGGTGGAAGAAACTTGTCAAAGTTCTCCAACACCAGTTATCACTAAAAGCAAGAAGGCTAAGAAATTATACTTTCCAGGACCCACCATTCAAGACTCTGAAGGTGAGCACCTCTTTTATAATTGCCATAAAAGAATTTTTATTCTAAAATACTTTTATTTTTCTTATTTCTTAAATTATGACTACCAGAAGAGGTTCCCAATACTCCATCCAATAAGATGGAGCTGGACTCAGAGGTAGAACTGATCCCTCAAAAGGGAAAAGAAAGGGCAATATCCCCAGTGGAACAGAATCCACACAAGGAAGTGCCTTCTCCCAAAGGCAAGTCCCAGAATTACCCATGATATCCAAACCTGAATTGGAACTAAGTATGAGTAACTCAACTAGGTACAAATCACATTCAGAGGGCTCAAATAGACATCTAAATGAGCCAGTACAAGCAGTATTAAACAATGTAAAAGGACAACGATTGGGAAATGCTTCCTCAAATACACCAAGGAGTGATGAACTCCTGGAACATCCTGAAAAAGTTCCTCAAAGAGGAGGAGATAGTGAAATACTCCAATGCATGGAATGCACTGTCATCCAAACCTCAAATCAGAAAAATCAAGGATTCCCTGTTAAAAAAAAAGAGGAATTAACAAATCCTTTCATAACAGCTTTGAGTCACCAAGACAATAACCAAGTCTTAATGAAGGAAGCACCTCAATTGAAAGAATGGCTAACATTCACAGGAGAAGGTGAATATGACCACATGTCATTTATTAAAACAATTGACATTTTACAAGAAGACTATGCCATACCAGATGAATTAATCACTGCAAGATTACATTCATTGTTTGAGAAATCTGCAAAAAGATGGTATTATGGCATAAGACAAACAAATGGTAAAAATACCTGGTCTTGGTGGAAACAAGAAATAATCACCAAGTGGGCAAATGATGCCTGGAGGTATAAGATAGAAAATGCATTTGAAAATTCTTTTTTTGACGCAGACCAAGACAAACCTTTAACTTGGTTCTTGAAACAAGCTGAAAGACTTAATGCATTGTACCCAGAAATGTCACAAAAAGTGGTACATATTAAAATACTCAAGAAATGTGGAGGAGAGCTAGAACATGCCCTAAGAAGCAGGTGTATACAACCATGCTCCACAGAAGAGTATATTAATGCACAAGAAAGCATAGTGACAAGAACCAAATTGGCAGTACTTGGAAGAAATTGGACATTAAAAGCCCAAATAAACCATTTATCAAGAAAGATAAATCAAAAGAATCCTTCAAACCCAATACATCCAACAATAATGAGCAAAGAAAATGCCATAAATGTCGAGGTATTGGACACTTAGCCAATAATTGCCTTAAAAAAGCAAAGATTAATGAAATTGTGGAAAAAGAAAACCACAATGACAAAGAAGAGGAATCTGACTCTGAAAAAGAGAAAGAAGAATCAGAAAGTTCTGAAAGTGATGAAATCAATATAATTAATGCACAAATTAATAATATTGATATAATTTATGAAGTACTGGATGTTAACTCAAACTTACCACAAGTTGGGACACCTGACACAAACCTGACAAACATAAAAGATGCCAAAATGTAGAGAACCAGACCTGCAAGAGGAATGGGCTATATAGCTGGAAAATCAAGTATAAGTATTGTTATGGTTGATAACCAAGAAGGAAAAGTTAACTTAGATACAGGAGCATATTGCACCTGTGTTGGTAAAAGTTATTTAAAAGCCATTGTCCCAGACTGGCAAGAAAAACTTATGCCAATACAAGGTGTCAAATTTAGTAGTGCAAGTGAGAGCATGAAGCCCCTTGGATTAATTGATTTAACACTAATTTTTCCTCATCCCTCACAATGTGTCAGAATTAAAGTAGAGTTTGTAGTAATGGAAAACTGTACTAGTAATCATTTCACACTTTGGAATGACTACTTGTCAATTTATGGTATAGATATCTCTAACCAGAAGGATAGATATTTTACCATAGGAGACAACAAAAGACAAAAGTTTGGCTTCTTAAGTAACAAAAAACAAATTACAGTTATTAAGGATGAAGAAAAAATTCCAGAAAAGGATCTTTTTATATCTGAACAACTTAAAGAGGCAGAATTCAATCAAGAATTAACAGAAAAAATGAAAGAAAAATTAATTTACCTCTTATTTAAGTACAAAAATGCCTTTGCAACTGACAAAGAACCACTAGGTGCTATAATTGGGCGTGAAGTAGACATAATTCTTAATGTGGAAAAGCCTTACCCACCCTTACTAAGGAGACCAGCTTACCCAGCTAGTCCAAGAGCCAGAGAAGCCTTAGAGACACACATTAAAGAATTAATAGACCTTGGAGTATTAAGAAAAGTAGGACATAATGCACAGGTATAAGTTACTACCCCTGTAATTATAACTTGGCATAATGAAAAATCAAGGATGGTAGGATACTTCAGAGCCCTGAACACCTATACCATTCCAGACAGATATCCAATACCTAGAATCCATGAGACATTGACCCAATTGTCACAAGCTAAGTTCATTACAGCTATGGATGCTCTTAAGGGTTTTCATCAAAATGTCTTAACAGACAATGCCAAGAAACTACTAAGAATAATAGTCCATTGTGGAATTTTGGAATACTTAAGAATGGCATTTGGGATAAAAATGCACCTTCCCATTATCAAAGAATGATGAATACCATATTCCCTGAAGAATTATCAGAAGGATGGTTAATTATCTATATTGATGATATTATAGTCTGCTCAGAGACTTGGGAAAGCCACCTTACAAGACTAGAAAGAGTACTTCAGAAAATAGTGCAAGTAAATATGAAAATTTCCTTGAAAAAGTGTCATTTTGCATATAGTGAGCTCAAAGCACTAGGACATGTTGTATCCGGCCTTAGTCTAGGCATGGACAAAAATAAAGTGGCAGCAGTACTACTTAAACCAATGCCTCAAACCAAAAAAGAAATGCAATCATTTCTAGGATTTTCTGGTTACCATAGACAGCATATAAAGGACTTTGCAAAAATTGCTAAATCCTTGTATAAGCTAGTTGACCAACAAACAGTCTATGAAATGACAAAAAAAAGAGTCAAGGCATATGAAGAATTGAAAAATTCCTTAACAAATGCCCCATTTCTTCTAATGCCAGATTGGAAACTACCCTTTAAACTTTACATTGATGCTTGTGGAGAAGGACTGGGTGCTGAACTACACGAGACACAAATTATCAATGACAAACCAGTGGAAGGACCAATTTGTTTCATTTCAAGGCAGATAAAGCCAACAGAAGCAAGATATGGAGCAAGCCAAATGGAATGCCTCTGCTTAGTGTGGGATTTAGAAACATTACATTACTATTTGGATGGAACTGTATTTGATGTGATCACAGACTGTAATGCTGTGAAATCTTTATTAAACATGAAAACCCCAAATAGAAATATGCTGAGATGGAAAATTGCTATCCAAGAATCTAGAGGAAAAATGACTATTGCTCATAAATCTGGAAATATTCATAAAAATGCAGATGGTCTTAGCAGATGGGCTTTAGCAAATACCTCTGACAATCAAGCATGGGTACCACAAGAAGAACACCATATAGAAGGAATATGTGTTACAGAAATTGGCACAGAATTCATCAACCAAGTTAAAGAAAGCTATAAGACAGACAAAAATTGCCATTTCTTAAGCCAACTTCTAATGAAAGACTGCAAAGACCCATCACTTTCATCAAAACTAGATGAAACATGGAAAAAGGCATATGATGAAGGAAGATTCCACCTCCTTGATGGAATCCTCTACCATAGAACAAAACACACATGTGTTATGGACTTAACAGATAGAACACTAATAAACACTATTTTACATGAGTGTCATGATAGTGTTGCATCTGGACACCTCTCAGAAGATAGGACACTAGAGAGGGTGAAAACCTGCTCTTGGTGGCCAAATTGGAAGAAAGATGTTGCATAGTACTGCCAAACCTGTGACAGACGCCAAAAAGCCAACAGAGCCACAGGAAAGAAATTTGGAATGATGATCCAAATCCAAGAACCAAAATCCCCATGGGAAATAGTTCATATGGATTGGGTAACAGCTTTACCTCCAGCAGGAGACAGGAGTTATAATGCATGCCTAGTGTTAGTTGACAGGTACAGTAAAACTCCCATGTTCTTACCATGTCACAAAGATGACACAGCTATGGATACAGCCATAATGATATGGAATAAAGTAATTAGCCACACAGGCTAATTCCAAAACATTATAAGTGACAGAGACCCAAAGTTCACTTCAGCATTATGGACAAATCTCCATAACTTGTTTGGAACAAAGTTATCATTCTCAACAGCTTATTATCCTCAAACTGATGGTTTAGCAGAAAGAATAATACAGACCTTAGAGGACATGATCAGAAGATTCTGTGCTTATGGGCAAGTATTCAAAGATTCTGATGGTTTTACCCATGATTGGTGTACACTAATACCAGCACTTGAACTGGCATATAAAATCTCAATCCATTCTTCTACTGGAAAAAGACCAGCAATTCTAGAAAAATGTTGGAATCCAAGACTTCCTTATGATACCTGCAAAAAGGACTTAGTGGATATACACCCAACAGAAAGCAGCTTTAAGATAATGCTTGACAAAGCAAGACACCATGCAAACTGATGCATGCAAGACTCTTTCAAATATGGAAAGGAAAGATGGGACAAAAGTCATGAACCACCTGACTTCAAAATAGGAGATTTGGTGTTAGTATCAACTCTTAATTTTAATAACATAAAAGGACCAAAGAAATTGAAAGATTCCTTTGCAGGACCATTTATGATAAAAGCACTTCAGGGACCCAATGCTGTACAATTGGAACTCACAGGTGATTTAATGAACAAACACCCAACTTTCCCTGTAAGTCTAATAAAACCTTACAGTTCAAGTGACAAGGAATTATTTCCACTAAGAAATAAACCCCCACTTGAAATCCCCCCTTTGGAAGGAGGAGAGGAAAAGAAAATTATGAAAGTTCTTAAAGAAAGAAGGACAAGAAACAAAAAAGAAAGAGAATACCTTGTAAGGTATAGGAAGCCAACTCAAGAAGATGAATGGATACTTGAAAAAGATATAACAAATGCTGATAAGCTACTAAGGAGGTTTAGACATGAAAGAAAACCTCAAGAATAATAAAATAAAGCATTATTGAGCTTCAAGACTGATAAAGTCTACTGAAGAGGTAGGACAGTGGATGATACCCTAATAACACATATCAGATTGAGGTACAATCTTTTTGGTGGTAGGGAATGTGAGCCTTTGAGATATGACCACATACCCAATAAGTTCACAAGAAAGACTTAGAAAAATTATACCTTTAAGATAATTATATTAAAATTACTTAGAATAATTATACATTAAAAATAATTACTTTAAAAATACAAAAATACCATAAATTGGTACAAAACTTGGTTTAACTTAAAAACCAATGAATCAAAATGTGAAAACAATTATACCATTGGATTCCCCATGGTAAAATACACATATACCATTTTTATGGCATATCTGTAAAGCCAATACTTAATGAGTTATAAGGAATAATACCTTATAAAAACCATAAATCCTTATTTATTTCACGAACCAATGCAACAACATGTGAAATAAATTGTACCATTGGATTTTCCATGAAACTTCACACATAAAACAATTAATTAGCTAATTACCAAAGTTAATACTTAAGGAATTAACCTGAATATATGCACTTTTTTGGTCAATGCATATATTCAAGGCTCATAGCTAATATCTCTTAAACTATACAAGATAGAATGATGAACCAAAAATAAAGTTACCACGTAATTACTGTAAGAGCACAGATATGAACTTTTGTCAGGGTGAGTCTATGTAGTAGCTTAAAAATAGTAAATACAAGCTAGCACTATGACTGTGACACGTCAAATAAATAATAAATTAATTCTTCAGGTCCTACTGCTACGTGGTAACAGTGGTGATGAGTCTATTGAGGACCTGGGTTGCAATGCTCTAATATCTTTGACTGTAAAGAAACACTATAATAATTATATTTTAATTATATCTTTAATGATTCTAAGGACACTACTGATGGATAACAGTCTTGTCATGTAAGAATATATATAAAAGTAAGATAAGATGATGGGTTTTGAAGGCAAAAACCCTTCTTTTTATATCTTTCAAGACTGTCAAGAGTTGTTAAGTCTTCACACGTCAGAGGAGTGAAAATTTTAACTCCAATGGTCAGTCTGTGGTTCTGGATCCTCAATTCTGACGTCAGTAGAGGCAGAATTGTGGTTTTGGAACCACTAATGATCATTCTGGATCAATACAGGGTGAAAAAACTCTTCACCTGCCACGTCAGCACTTGGATGACGTTGTTCTGGTGTCTGTATGATCAATACTAGTCATTCTGGGCGGGTTTAAGCTTTGAACAACCATTATTTTGAGTATCAAGACAGTACTGGTTGGTACAGGTTTGGTACAGGTTTGGTACAGGCCAGTATTGGTCAAAATACTTCCAACCAAGATATCTTAGTCAGTTTTTGAGATATCAAGAAACTAAGAGCACCGAATTGAAGGGCTTAATGAGCTCTTCAATTTGGTATGATTCATGTTTACCCTTCTTTAAAATAGCAAAAGCTATAAGGGTTTTAAGTTTTTGGATGTATTTTTGTACATCAGCATGAGGCTTCAAAAACTTCCATACCAGATATCTTCTTCAATTTGGAAGATATCTGTATTCTGATGATACAGTTTTGTAGGGCTTGATTAGCTCTACAGTTTGGTATATTACACTGTACAGCTGTATGAGTGTATGCCAAAGATACAGGGGTTTGTTTACTTTCTTGTTTTCAGAATATCTGTATTTTTGGTTATTAAACCTTTGAACCAAGATCCCTCAGTCAATTTAAGAGATACAGAGGTCTAATGTATCTCAAATTAAAGCTCTTGTTTAGATCTTTAATTTGGTTATACTTTTGTACAGTTTTGTACAAGCCCTCTTTGACTTTCAGGGGGGTCTTGGTTTTGAAATAAAGGTCCTATGGTATCTCCAGTTGTAGTGGTGTTACAGCAACATGGATGATATCATTGAGTAGCTCTCTATGTGAGCTTTGAGAAAAATACCATTTTGGTATATATCAACTTAAATATGCCTAAGTTAGATGAGAGGTGAAAATAAGGGTTTTGACCTGTTTATTCTCCTCTAGGTTTCCTTATTCTGTTTGGATAAGGTTGGTGTTTAATTTAAGAGGATTGTTTTCTCTTATTTATTACCTGTATTGACTATGTTTGTTCAATACTTGTCATACCATTATTTATGGTATGTTGGATGTCATGCTAGTGCTCTGTTTTGAGTCACAGGCTGACATACCCTCCCTCAAAAGAAGGCTCATCATTGATGAGACTCTTCAGCCCTTCTGGAGGCTCTGAATCTTCTGAGGTGTATTTGTCCATCTGGGATTTCTTTCTCAGTTAAACATTTATCTTTGTCTGCTGGTTGATTCTTAAATCTAACCAGATATTGCCTGTTGTCTTTCCCATTAATTCTTATTTTCCTGGCTTTAATGATCTTTTTCACTGGTCCAGGTGAGTCATCTTCCTCTACCAATCTTTCATGGCTGACTGTCTTCTTTCTGTCAGGGAATTTCTCCTCATCTGTCTGGTGATAAGGTTTGACCAGGCTCACAGGGAAAACTGGGTGTTTCCTAGAGAACTCTTTGGTCAGGTTGACCTCTACTGCATTCTTTCCTATTAATTTAATAATGGTGAATGGTCCTATGAATGAGTCTCTCATCTTCTTGGGTCCTTTTAGGTTGTTGAAGTTAAGAGTTGAGATTAGAACTTGGTCTCCTTCTTTGAAATCAGGTTCTTGGTGACTCTTATCATATCTCTGTTTGTTATATAATTTGGCTTCAGCCACACATTGCTCTGCTTTTTCACAGGCAGTCTTCCACATTGTGTGGAAGTCCTTAGCTGTGGGGTGTACTGAGAGGAGGTTCTTCTTCAAGTAGTCTACTGGAAGTAGTGGGTTCCATCCTTTCTCTAATGTGGCAGGGGTTTTTCCTGTCACTGAGTGTATACTTGTGTTGTATGCCAATTGTACAGCTGGTAGGAGGGTTACCCAGTCATGGGTATATCCCTCATTGTCTTTATATTCCATGCCATATGCACAAAACCTTCTAATGATGTCTTCCAATGTTTGGATCATTCTTTCTGCTAGATCATCTGTTTGTGGATGGTAAGCTGTGGAAAATGCTAGTTTGGTTCCCAGCATCTCATATAGATTAGTCCAAAATTCTGATGTGAATTTAGGGTCTCTGTCACTAATTATAATTCTTGGAACTCCACAGTTAGCTATCACATTGTTACAGAACAATATGGCTGTGTCCATTGCTGTGTCCTCTTTGTGACAGGGGAGACATCTGACACTCTTGCTGTACCTGTCTACTACTACTAGGCATGCATTAAAGCTGTCTTTCCCTCCAGGGACCAGGCCTGTTACCCAATCCATGTTTATTATTTCCCAGGGGTGTTTGGTCTCCTCTATACTCTGGAGTAATCCATATCTTTTTCCATGACTTCTGTTGGCTTTTTGGCATCTGGTACAAGTGTTGATGTATTCACTCAAGTCTTGTTCCCACTTTGGCCACCAAGCTGTGCTAAAGACTCTTTCTTTAGTTCTTTCTTCACTCATATGTCCCATGTATGGGCAGTCATGGCATTCCTGTAGTATCAGGGAAATATGTTCTCTATTTATTATTACCAGGGCACTTGTGTGTTTTTCCCTATGGTACAGTAGATCATCTATCAGAAAAAATCTATTTTCTTTAAAGTTTTTGAGCCGTGGCTCTTCCAATTGACTCTCTAGTTCAGGACTCCTGTACTTTTGTTTTAATAGTTGTATCAATATACTACACTGTTTGTGTTTATTGTATGCTTATTGTACTATGCTAAAGAATTCTGTATTCAGATTAGAGGAGCTGATTCCCAGTATGGGTATCTCTTTAATCTCCCCATAGCTCTGTGCTGGGTTGGATGAATCATTCCCTAATGCCCAGTTTGATAGTTTGAAGTTCTTTCTCCTGTCTATCTCCATGCATTGTATAGGTATTTTGGCCCCATTTTCTGGGTCATATGCTGGATTTTCTTGGTCATTCTTCAGTGGCCACCTGCTGAGACCATCTGCATTAGTATGACTTTTCCCTTCTTTATAGATGATAGTCATATTCCCTCTGTATTCTTGTATGGCTATTTGCCACCTAAGCATGTGTCTGTTTGTTGTCTTCATGTTCAACAGTGACTTGAGGGCTGTGCAGTCAGTAAAAACTTCAAATACTGCTCCTTCTAAGTAGTAATGGAGTTTTTCTAATGCCCATACCAAGCATAGACATTCTGTCTGAGTAGCTCCATATCTGGCTTCTGAGTCTTTCAGTTGTCTTGATATATAGCAAATTACTCCTTCTTTGGGTATTCCATCCACTAATTGCCTTTGGTGTAGTGCTGCTCCTAGTCCTTGGCTACCTGCTGCATCTATATAAAGCTTGAATGGTAGTTCAAAATCAGGCATCATTAGGACAGGGGCATTGGTCAGTTCATGTTTGATCTTTTCAAATGCATCCCTTCTTTCCTTGGTAATTTCAAAGACTACATCTTTTGAGCACATTTTGTATAGGCTACTAGTGATGTGTGCAAAGTTTTTTATGTGGCTTCTGTAGTAGCTAGCAAAGCCCAAAAAAGATTGCATTTCTTTGATGTTCTTTGGTACTGGTTTCTTCAGTACTGCAGCAACTTTATTTTGGTCTATAGCTAGACTTAAACCTGAAACTTTGTGTCCTAGGGCTAGCAGTTCTTGCTGTCCAAAGTTACATTTTTTAAGAGATATTTTCATATTGATTGGTGTGCATTTTCCCAATATTTTATCAATTTTCTTCACATGGTCTTCCCATGTTTCTGAGTATATTATGATATCATCAATGTACACTACCATCCACCCTTCCATTATTTCATCTTGAAATATGGTATCCATCATCCTATGAAAATGGGCTGGTGCATTCTTAATGCCAAATGGCATTCTGGTATATTCATATATGCCCATATGGCATATAATTCTTGGCAATTTGATGGAATCTGGTTTCACCCCATTCTGGTGAAAACCTTTCATGCAGTCCATTTTTGTAATGAACTTGGCTTTTTCTAGTTTATCTAGTGCATGTGGTATCCTTGGGATGGGGTACCTATCTGCTTTGGTGTAATTATTCAAAGCCCTGAAGTCACCACATAGTCTGGATTTACCATCATGCCAAGTTATAAGGACTGGTGTAGTGACCTCTACTATCTCATTATGTCCTATCTTTCTTATTACCCCCATTTCTAGGAGTTCATTGATGTGTTTCTCAATTTCTTTCCTAGTTTCCATGCTGGCTGGGTATGGTGGTCTCCTAAGCATAGGTGGATATGGTCTTTCTACATCCAGATATAATTCTATATCATGTCCTTTGATTTTTCCTAGTGGTTCATCTCCTATTGCAAAAGCTCCTCTATGCTTTCTCAATACTTTCAGTAAGTTGAGTTTCATTTTACTGCTGAGTTGAGTGCCATATTGGGCTTCTTTGAATTCTTCCACTAGTTCTTTCAAGGTGTTATCATTTGTTATATGATTTATGTCAAAGGAAAATTTTTTGTCTTTGTTTGTACCTATGGTAAGATATCTATTTTTACTATTGCAAATGTCCATACCATACATTCTTTGGTACTCTGTACCTAGTAAGAATCCTTGTACATGTGCATTCTCTAGAACTACAAATTCAGGTTCTAGTCTGATATTTCCTTTTTGGTGTGGGATGATTATCTCTTTGATTATTGTCCCCAGTGAGTGCATTTTGCCTGATGCACTTTTAAAGTTTCTAGCTTTTGTTGGGATTATATCTTCTTCCCATTTGGGGAAGTGTTGTTTCAAGTATTCTTTTGCCACTATGGAGCAACTTGCTCCTGTGTCAATGATCATTGGGTGTTTACAGTTCTCAATATAGACTGTCAATTTTGTAGGTGTTCCATGAATGAATCCCATCCCTCTATTTGGGGTTACCAGGAATGTTTGTGCATTCTGTGTGTGCTTACAGAGCTCTTTGTCTGTTGTTATTTGTGGTATGCCTGAATCCAATTCAATGTCTTGTATGTCAAGTGAACTTTCTTCATTGCATTCCACTATGTATTCTTCTATGGTATCAGGTTCACTTTGTGATTCTGCTCTCATACCATTTCCCATGCTGTCAGAATCAGATTTTTCACCTGCTTGTTCTTCTTCTGATTCTTCATCAATTGCATATATTTTCTTTTTTGGTTTTGTGCAATTGTTGGCATAGTGGTCTGGTGAACCACAGTTGTGGCACACATATTTCTTTTTTGGGGTTTCTTTCCCTTTTTCTTTGTTTGTCTCTTTAACTTCAGACCTCTTGTCTTTGAAGTTTGGTTTGAAAGATGTGTACCTTCCTATGGAGGTCTTTTTTCTCACATCTTGTATGACATTTGCTATGTCAGCAATGCTGCTGATGTTGTTGCATCTGCATTTGACTGCATGTTCTAGATCTCCTGGTAATTTTGTCAGGAGTTTATGGTTTCTCATTTCTATTGTCATATTGGGATCAATAGCTTTTAGCCTCTTTGTTTGTTTGAGGCACCATTCATAAGGGTCTCTTTCTGTGGAGTATCTATCACTTTCAAAGGACATGGTCTTTTGCCAGATCCAACTACCATTGCTATACTTTTGTATAATCTGGTTCCTCCACCATGGCCAGCTTTTCCTGCCATGTATTTCCTTCATCTCAGTATACCATATGTTTGCATGGCCTCTGAATGCTGTGTTAAGTCTTGTTGTGATCCAGTAGTCTGGTATCTTTGGGACATCAACAAAGAGTCCATCAATATAGTCAATGATCTCCATATGGTCATATTCCCCAATTCCTGAGAACTTTGGCCAGTTTGTTACTTCTGGTAACTGTCTTAGTGCCTGTTTCTCTGAATAGTTGAGATTTTCCCCATCTTGGTACACTGACTCTGATCTTAACTTTGAAATCTGATATTCAAGTTCCTGGTCATAGTCTTTATCCTCTTCCTTCAATTTTGTAGAGGTAGTAGGTTGACCTTGTGTTGGAGGGTATTGATTGTCTTCTCTGTCATAGAGGTAATCAATTTCTTTGTCAAAGCTATCCTGTTGCTGCTGGATACTCCTCAGATCCCTCCTCACAGTTTGTTTTTCTTCTAGAATTGAATTCAACTGTCTGTTGGTTTTTTCAAATTCTGTCCAAATTTTGGCTAGATTTGTATTTAAGTCTTTTATGACTGTTGCTTGGAAAGCATTTTCTTCTTTCAATTTTTCCACTTCTGTCCTCATTTTTCCTGAGGTTTCATGTGTCCAATCCATGAATTGGGCCAATTTGGTCCATGTGAATTTGTTTTCAAACTCATGAGTATTGATTGTAGTCTCAGCTATTAATTCTGGATCAATTGAGTCAGAACTATCAAAACTATTTGTAGGTACAACTATTTCTTGCTTTTGTGTACTTCCTGGACTAAGTCCATCAGCTTTTTCATCAATGGGTCTGCTTCTTTCTTCCTCTGGTTGAAAGAAGTTTTGTTTTTCCCTTGGGCTCCGTTTCTCCTGTTGGAAACTACCTGGAAGGGTTGGGGAGCCTTGGATGAAGTTTCCTTTGGCTTGTAAGGCCTGGAACTGCTGGATTCACCAGGGCGAATCTCGCGTCAATCGTCGGCGATTGACTTCACGTCGCACCGCGGTCAGTATAAAATCTTGCTTCAGTCGCGTTAGTGTCACTTTATAGTCACTGGATTTAGTGGGTCACGTCACGTCAGCGTCAAGACAACGTCAATCGTCACATGTGTCACATGAGAATGTCACTCAAAGCCCAAACCCATTTCAACACTATGCACAACGTTCGTGTAATTTCACCTCATTGGCTTCCGCCTCCCCGACGCTTAGCATGCTTACGCACCCGCACCGCCCTCCATCCGGATGAGACTCCGACACTGCCCGCCCCTCTCCGTCCTCACCACTCCTTACGGTTTCACACCCCCGCCCCTACCATCCTCACGCTTGTGTAGTACCCTCCCGACATGCCTCCGACAACGCTTACCATCCTTACGCTCATGTAGTGCCCTCCCGACATGCCTCCGACACCACTGATGACCCTTACGCTTGTGTAGTGCCCTCCCGACATGCCTCCGACACAGCTTACCATCCTTACGCTCATGTAGTGCCCTCCCGACATGCCTCCGACAACAGTTACCCTCCCTCCCGACATGCCTCCGACAACAGTTACCCTCCCTCCCGACATGCCTCTAACCCGCACACGCCAATGCACACGCAAACCCACCCGCACACGCCAATGCACATGCAAACGCACCCGCCCCCACGCATGCACACGCACACTTCATGGATGACCTGGTGAAGTCAAACCCCCCGCCTACATCAAGACTGGCTGAAGGACATCTTTGATGTGTGTGTGTGCAAACAGGCGGGTCTGGTGTAATTTTTACCAATCATCGGACGGTTGTGGGATGATCAGGTGGTGAGGAATCTGAGTTGAAGGCACAGGGGAACCAATATTATTGGATGTCACAGGATTTGGTGTAAGACCAGAGTGTGACGTGTGCTCGACGTTCACTTGATTTTTGCTTGACGTGAGCTCGACTTTTATCCTGCTTGACGTTTGCTTGACGTGAAGTCAATTGCCGACGATTGACACAAGATTCGCCCCGGTGATTGTTGTGGGGAATATGGGACTTCTTCTTCCATTTCTGGGGGTACCTGAATCTTACTGGGCTCTTCCTTGTGCCAAGATCTCTCTATGGCTTGTTTGGCTGCCTGGTTCTCTTTGATTCTGGTTGCTCTTTCTTTCAAGAGTTTGAAATTCTTGTTGGGATTCCAACCTTGCATTTCTGTCATAAGTTCCATCCAAGCCATTTGCTTGAGACAGATCTTCTGGGTTGTTATCCCCACTTCTGCCCATGATGCTGCCATAGTGAACATTTTGTTGTCTATGCTCCATGTGAAGAGGTCTCTCAGGAGTTTGTGTATTTGGAGGACCTGTTCTGCATCTGTCCAATCTCCTGGTTGGACTTCTGGGTTGAATTTGATTTGGAATAAGACCTTGGGTAGGAGTTCCCTGATGGTAAGTCCTTTGCTGGTCATTTGCTCCAGTTCTTCTTCCTCTGTGTCTTCTTGGCCAGTGTTCTGGTTGATTTCTTGGGAATCCAAGATCTCTAAGAAGTGGAGGTGTCATGTTAACAATGTTAAAAAATGACAGACAAGAAAAAATGTTGTAGTTTTCAAGGTTTATTTACCTTTAGCAGGCCCTTGTACAAATTTATGATCTATACTCTTTGGCAATTTGCCTTTAGAGTTTACAACTGGGTTGATAACAGTGATTTTCTGTTTCTCAACTTGTTTTGGTGATTCAACTGGTTTTGTTGGAGCTTTTCTGGGTTTTTTGGCCCTTGGCACAGCTATTGGTGTCCAATCTTTTGAGTTGATTGTCACTTCACTGTGTCTTTTCTGCTTGCCCTTGGTTTTTGGCAGCACCTCTCTGTCTTCTGAGGCTGTCACAGATGGGTTTCCTTGTGACTGGGTTTCTAATGGAATGTAGTCCTTTTCCACTATTCAGAAAATATATTTCAGATTGTATATCAGTATTTTATGATAAAACAAAATGATTATATTCAATTCTACTGTTATTTTTCGAAATTTTTAAGTATTTTTATGTTTTTTTTATTGTTTTTATATGTTTTGTTTGAAAAATAACAGTTTTGAGTTTTTCACTTATGTTTTATAAGTGAAAACTGTAATATCCAAGTGTTTTGTGAATGATTCACTTGGATATTATTGTGTGTTTTTTTATATAAACACGTCAAATTTATTAAATTATAACAAATTTGATTTGTTACTATAAATATTATAAATAATATTTATTATAACACTTTGATATTGATTAAATATCAAGTAATTCCAAGTTTTCACGTCAATTTGAGTGATATCTTGTTTTAAAGGAAATATTTAATTAAAATATTCCTTATAAATAATAAAAAATTATTTTATTATTTAAGATTTATTAATTATTAATTAATAAATGTTTCTATATTAAGTTTCACGCACTTTGGTGAAAAATAATAGTAAAATAAATAATATACTGTTTGTATATTATTATTTATATTGAAATTTAAATAATACAGATGTATTATTATGAAATTTCGTGGGAATTATTGCAATATAATAAAAAAAAGAGGATTTGTACTCTTATTCTCAACAAAAATATTTTGTAATATATATTTTTGGAGTAAAAAAATTTGTATATATAATATGTGAAAAAAAAATGATAATAAATTAGAAATTTTACTCACTTGTAGTGAAATACCTTTTAAATAGCTGAATTTTACGCCTAATTCAGTTCAAAATACATCCAATAAGGTTGAAAAACCACGGCCAGGCCCCCAAATTGTCAGGGTGAGTCTATGTAGTAGCTTAAAAATAGTAAATACAAGCTAGCACTATGACTGTGACACGTCAAATAAATAATAAATTAATTCTTCAGGTCCTACTGCTACGTGGTAACAGTGGTGATGAGTCTATTGAGGACCTGGGTTGCAATGCTCTAATATCTTTGACTGTAAAGAAACACTATAATAATTATATTTTAATTATATCTTTAATGATTCTAAGGACACTACTGATGGATAACAGTCTTGTCATGTAAGAATATATATAAAAGTAAGATAAGATGATGGGTTTTGAAGGCAAAAACCCTTCTTTTTATATCTTTCAAGACTGTCAAGAGTTGTTAAGTCTTCACACGTCAGAGGAGTGAAAATTTTAACTCCAATGGTCAGTCTGTGGTTCTGGATCCTCAATTCTGATGTCAGTAGAGGCAGAATTGTGGTTTTGGAACCACAAATGATCATTCTGGATCAATACAGGGTGAAAAAACTCTTCATCTGCCACGTCAGCACTTGGATGACGTTGTTCTGGTGTCTGTATGATCAATAGTAGTCATTATTGGTGGGTTTAAGCTTTGAACAACCATTATTTTGAGTATCAAGACAGTACTGGTTGGTACAGGTTTGGTACAGGTTTGGTACAGGCCAGTATTGGTCAAAATACTTCCAACCAAGATATCTTAGTCAGTTTTTAAGATATCAAGAAACTAAGAGCACAGAATTGAAGGGCTTAATGAGCTCTTCAATTTGGTATGCTTCATGTTTACCCTTCTTTAAAATAGCAAAAGTTATAAGGGTTTTAAGTTTTTGGATGTATTTTTGTACATCAGTATGAGGCTTCAAAAACTTCCATACCAGATATCTTCTTCAATTTGGAAGATATCTGTATTCTGATGATACAGTTTTGTAGGGCTTGATTAGCTCTACAGTTTGGTATATTACACTGTACAGCTGTATGAGTGTATGCCAAAGATACAGGGGTTTGTTTACTTTCTTGTTTTCAGAATATCTGTATTTTTGGTTATTAAACCTTTGAACCAAGATCCCTCAGTCAATTTAAGAGATACAGAGGTCTAATGTATCTCAAATTAAAGCTCTTGTTTAGATCTTTAATTTGGTTATACTTTTGTACAGTTTTGTACAAGCCCTCTTTGATTTTCAGGGGGGTCTTGGTTTTGAAATAAAGGTCCTATGGTATCTCCAGTTGTAGTGGTGTTACAGCAACATGGATGATATCATTGAGTAGCTCTCTATGTGAGCTTTAAGAAAAATACCATTTTGGTATATAATAACTTAAATATGCATAAGTTAGATGAGAGGTGAAAATAAGGGTTTTGACCTGTTTATTCTCCTCTAGGTTTCCTTATTCTGTTTGGATAAGGTTGGTGTTTAATTTAAGAGGATTGTTTTCTCTTATTTATTACCTGTATTGACTATGTTTGTTCAATACTTGTCATACCATTATTTATGGTATGTTGGATGTCCTGCTAGTGCTCTGTTTTGAGTCACAGGCTGACAACTTTCTTTTACAATTTATAAACAAGGTTAAAACCTATGATGAAATATTGATAAAAATCAACACAGCTGTTGACCACTTTGTTGTGAAAGTGGTCCAAACTTAAAATAAAGTACACAGTTGGATTCTACTAGTTCACTCGTGAAGAATGATGTAATTCTTATTATTCAATTCAGGGTACAACCCCCTGAAATCATGATTTGAAGTTTAAAATATTGAATTTCGACAGAAAAGCTGAGTTACAAGAAAAATCATCAAAATTAGAGTTTTGATGATGTAATGAAAAGCTCTTGGCAGCATAATGGGGTTATGTCAGGCTATCACAATTCCCTCTCTGAATTACTGTAGCGTGTAAAACTTAAAAGGAATTAAAAATCAAAGTTTGAGCTTAATTTGAGCTGTTATGATCACTCACTGTAACCTTAATTTAAGTTTGACAGTCACATGAGTGATACAATTGGTGAATACTATTAGTTTATGATTCAAAATAATAAAATCCACGAAAATTGGGGTTCTGCGAAGCCTCTGATGTCATCAACCTTGGAGTTATAGTGATAACTCTCAATAATGGTGTAATAATGATGTAATCATCTCCAAACCTTAAATTATTGATCGATTCCAGTGGATATGATCAGTACACGTCTCGTAGAGCCCTGTTGGACTCTAGGAGGGAGGTATTTACTATAAATAGAGCTCTTTTTACTCTGTTTTCCCCTCAGGCACATCAAAAACATTAAATAAATACAAACAAAAAGGTAAAATATTTATTCTTTACCTATAAAACTTTTATATTATTAAAGACCAAAGTTCATCTTTATTATAATCACCAATTTTGACGTGATTAAATCATTTGTTTAACTGTTTTTGTTAAAAATCTCTCTAAAACTCATTTCCACGTAAAAAATCAAGAATATTTGTAATTTCTCTATTTTTTTATTGTAAATACAATTTGTTTAAGTTGTAATTAAATTATTTGGCGTAACTTTATTCAAAATTATTATATTAAGCATTAAAAGTAGGTTATTTCTCTTATTATAATAATTTTTCTCTATTATTACTTTTTAATAATTCCATAATTGATATAAATAGTATTTATATTGATTTATAACTTTAAGATTAGTAATATTATTGTTATTAATTGTTTTTTATTAATAAAAAACAATTTCTTACGCCTTTATCATTTGTTTGTAACAATAATCAAGTGCTTTCTAATATATCAATTATTTTATATCAATATATTTATTTTATTATATTTTATTTTATAATATAAATTATATTAATATATTTTATTAATAATATAATTATTTTTATGCCATGATTATAATAATTCTTTATTATTATAATGATTTTTTATCTTATTTATTTCATTTATAAGGACATTCATAGTACAATAAGTAAAATATTAGTAATTCTTACTTATTGTTTCATAGTCAAACCTTACAACTTCCCAAGGAGATTTTGGTTCTTGAATGTGGATCATAACTCCAAATTTTTTGCCTGTACTCCTGTTTGTTTTTTGACATCTGTCACAGGTATGGAAATCTGCAATGGTCTCTTTTCTCCAAGATGGCCACCATGCACAGTTCTTCACTTTTTCAAATGTTCTGTCCTCTGATAGGTGTCCAGAGTAGATGCTATCATGGCATTCATGAAGAATTTTCTTGATAAGCAATCTGCTGCATAATGTCATTACACAAGAATGTTTGGTTCTGTGGTAAATAATCCCATCAAATAAGTGAAATCTTCCTTCAGAATAGGAATTTCTCCAAACTTCATCTAGTGCATTGACCAAAGATGTATCTTTGCAGTCTTTATCTAATAAATAAGTCAAGATATGGCAATTCTTGTCTTGCTTATAAGATTCTCTGACCTCTTCAAAGAATCCAGTCCCAATATGAGTTATATTAATCCCTTCAATTGGAATCGGTGGTTCAGCTTCCAAGGGTACATAAGCTGGGTTATCAGGAGTGTTGGCTAATGCCCACCTGCTAAGTCCATCAGCATACTTGTGAATGTTTCCTGCTTTGTCGACTATAGTCATGTTTCCTCTATATTCTTGAATGGCTATTTGCCATCTCAACATATGTCTGTTGGGAGTTTTCATGTTAAGAAGCGATTTTACTGCATTACAGTCAGTTATCACCTCAAAAACACTTCCATCAAGATAATAGTGTAATTACTAAAGTGCCCATACCAAACATAAGAACTACGGTTGGCTTTCACCATATCTGGCTTCTGTTGGTTTGATTTGCGTTGAGATGTAACAAACTGGTCCTTCTGTAGGTTTCTCACCAATAATTTGGACTTGATGTAGGGCTGCCCCTAATCCATCTCCACATGCATCAATGTAAAATTTAAAAGGAATATTCCAGTCAGGCATGAGGAGTAAAGGTGCTTCTTTAAGAGCCTTCCTTATCTTCTCATAAGCTTTAATTATTTCCTGTGTCATCTCAAATACAGTCTGTTGATCAGAGATTCTATAAAGTGACTTGGCTAGAATTGCAAAGTCTTTCAAATGTTGCCTATAATAACTGGCAAACCCAAGAAAAGACATCATTTATTTTTTATTCTGGGGTATTGGCTTAAGTAACACTGCTGCTACTTTATTTTTGTCAATACCCAAGCTTAAACCAGAAACAATATGTCCTAATGCTTTGAGTTCTTCAAAACCAAAATTGCATTTCTTAAGTGAAATTTTGATGTTTACTTCTGCAACTTTGTGAAGTACTCTTGCAAGTCTTTCAAGGTGCAAAGACCATGAATCAGAACATATGATAATATCATCAATCTAAATAATAATCCATCCTTCAGAAAATTCTGTGGGAAAAATTGTGTTCATCATTCTTTGAAACTGGGATGGAGCATTCTGAATGCCAAATGGCATCCTAAGATACTCATAAATACCACAGTGAGTGATAATTTGAAGTAATTTCTTAGCTTTAGGCGTCAAAACATTCTGATGGAAACCTTTTGATGCATCCATTGATGTTATATACTTGGCTTTAGACAATGGAGTAAAGGTTTCTTGAATTCTAGGGATTGGATACCTATCTGTAACTGTGTAGGTATTCAATGCTCTGAAATCTCCAACCATTCTTTACTTATCATTATGCCATACAATAATAACAGGTGTTGTCACTTCAACTTCCTCTTTATGGCCTACTTTCCTTAGTACACCAAGTTGGATCAACCCTTGAATATGTTTTTCCAAGGCTTCTCTAGCTCTGGGACTGGCTGGATAAGCTGGTCTTCTAAGTACTGGAGGATATGGTCTGTCAATATTAAAAGTAATATCAACTTCATGTCCTCTTATAGCACCTAATGGTTCATTATCAGAGGCAAATGCTTTATTGTATGTGTATAACACATCAATAAGTTCATTCCTCATTTTTGGTGATAATGATGGATTAATTTGTGCTTCAACAAGTTGATTAGACACAAATTCATCTTTATAAGTAACCTTAGCAGAAGATACCACAGATATTTGTTTTGGCATATTGGAAAAAGCAAATTTCTGTCTTTTGTTATCCCCAATTGTGAAATATCTGTCTTTGTGGCTATTGATATCAATACTGTAAGGTTTGTCTAAGAAACTCTTGATAATAGTAGCAATATCAAGAGTACTATGACTGTCCTCAGTAGAAATATATAATATAACAAAAGAATATAACCACAAATTTAAATATAATTATTAAGAATAATTATATAAAAAAGATAAATATAATTATTATTATAAAAATATAATAATAAAAAAAATAATAATAATTATAATAAATTATAATTATTCTATTATTGTTATAGTCACTGACAGTTATAACAATAAGAAGTGTAAAGCTCTTAATGAGACAATTACATGTTGAAAATAAGAATATTAACCACTTATAAATAATATAAATATTATTTATAAAGGAATTAAGACACACCCTGTGCAGAAATAATTCTTATAGAATAAAATTCTATATAAAAAACTAATAATAGATAAAAAAAATATAGAACTTTTAGAGAAAACTTACTTATAAAATTTATTTAATACAACAAGTCAAACAACAACAGTTATTATATTAAAAATAATTATAAGTGAAAAACACGCAAAAAATCAATATTTTTAAAGATAAAACAACTTTTTCTAATAAAAATTATAATTTAAGAGTTTTTGACAGGAATTTGTGGATTTTAAAAGATATTTAAGATGATAAATTTATATAATAAAATATATTATAGGTGATTACAACAAGAATCTGAATTCTATGACTTCAATTCTTTAATTTTAATAAATAAAGAATAAAAATAACTTAAGAATTACTTTTAATAATAAGATTTCATATTTAATAAAACTTTACCTGTTTAAATTTCTAATATGATTGAATTGATAATGAATGATGGACAAAAACAGTGATGAAAAGACTCTTTTTATGTCTTCAGAGCTGCTTTCAAGATTCATCATGAATATAGAGGGCGTGCTAAGGTCAAAGCTGAAAAAACCTGCTTTAAAAATAAAGCTCTTAGCTTAAGGTAACTTATTTTTAATTCCAATTCAAAGTTACCAGTGTTATTCTTCACTCCATGTAACTTTAATCCTCATTTAAACTAATTACTTTAAGTTTTCAATATAAATAAACTTATTTATATTGAAGTTCATCACATTAAAAACTTAAAAATAGAGTTTCAAGCAGAAATCTCTTAAACTCAATTTTTAATTAATTTTTAAAGAAATCATAATTTTCTTTGAGCTTAATTAAAAGAGTATATTTCCAGTTTAACTATCTTGGAAATTTATTTATAAAAGATACTTAAAATTTAATTTATATGTAGATAATATTAAATTGTAAGCTGTGTGAAAATTTCAATAAAATCCAGTAAGAATTGGATTTTTAATGAATTTTTGACGTTATTGCTATTTTTCCACGTAAAATAGCAATACACACCAAACTTTAAGTTTTGATAATGTTTTAATGTTTGAAACCTTAAAGTTTTAAGCTTATTTAAGCTTTTTAAGCTTAATTAAGCTTTGACAGTTATTAAAACCTTGATTTCAAGCCTGCATATTGGGATTTACCCTTTGGTAGCTTGAAATTCCTGTCCAATTTGGGATAAAACCAGTTTAAACCTTAAGGTTGGATCAGGGTCTAATCTTAAAGTTTAAATAAGGTTGAAAATCCTCCAATACAGGTGGACAACCTTAATTGAATCCTTGCAGATCCAAAAAGTTGGGTCCCCCAGCTCTATTTGGTCTTTTTCCTTTGTCCCACCTTGCTGCGTGGATTTTGCCCTTTTATTTATTTAAAGCCATACTATGGCCTTAAACCCTTTTAAATTGAGCTCACGCAGGATTTACATTCTGTATGGCTAATCCTTAGCCAATTCAGTAAATATACACCACACCTCAATTTTAACTAAAATTTTGGTAAGTTTTCATAAACCTTATGCAACTTTAAATTTAAGCTTTATTAATCTTGTATTTAACAATTTTTAAAAAATGTTAAAAAAGTTACATTAGTATTGTGAGATTCTTAAATCTTCCATTAACATAAAAAATAAGTGTTTTTGGGTATAACACCTTATGGGTGTACCCTAGGTTAATTTTGGTGTAGAATCCAAAAATGACATAATATTTATAACTTTGTTTATCCAACAAAAAGTTATACTTATTTTTTACTATTTTTTATTTTAAATTCTATTAAAAAGTCTGTTTAAGACAAAATTAATTGTTTATAAAATCAGTTGTGACCTTATGGGTATGTCATACATACCTCACAGGCTCACATTCCCTGCCACAAAAAAAATTGTACCATAATTTTTCTTCTGTAGTATACCCCCAAGTCATTTGGGGGGGTATAATCCACTGTCCAACCTCTCTATTTATACTTTTAAGTATGTAAAGCACACATTTCAAACTTTTCATTGAGCAACTGGTCTTCTCTCATGTCTGAATCTTCTGAAAACTTCTGGGAATCAGTTATTTTGCTTTCTACAATCCATTCATCTTCATGTTGTGGATTCTTGTACCTGACTAAGTATTCTCTTTCATTTTTAACCCTAAGTCTTCGTTCTTTTAAGACTTTCAGTACCTTCTTCTCCTCACTTAGATCAAGTGGGGGTACCTCTAAGGGTGTTTCATTTCTTAAAGGAAATAATTTCTTATCACTTGAAGTGTAAAGCTTTAATAGACTGACAGGGAAAGTTGGATGTTTATTTTCCAGTTCTCCTGAAAGTTCTACTTGTACTGCATTTGTCCCATGAAGGGCTTTAATAATAACTGGTCCTGCAAAGGAATCTTTCAATTTCTTTGGACCTTCAATATTATTGAAGTTCAAGGTTGAAACTAGTATTAAGTCCCCTACTCTGAATTGTGGTGTCTTGTGACACTTATCCCGTTTTTGCTTACCATATTCAATGGCATCATTCATGCTTTGATTTGCATGATGTCTCACTTTATCAAGCAGTAGCTTAAAGCTTGAAGCAGTTGGATGAATGTCAACCAGATCTTTTTTCAAAGTATCAACTGGAAGTTTGGGGTTCCATCCTTTTTCCAACATTGCAGGAGTCTTGCCGGTTGAAGCATGGATAGAGGTCTTGTAGGCTAATTCCAATGCTGGTATAAGAGTACACCAATCATGGGTAAAGCCATCAGAAACTTTAAAATCCAGGCCATAAGCACAAACTCTTCTGATCATGTCCTCAAGGGTTTGAATAATTATTTCTCCCAGCCCATCTGTTTGTGGATGGTAGCCTGTTGAAAATGATAATTTTACCCAAAAGCTTATGTAAATTAGTCCATAAGGCTGATGTAAAATTTGGGTCTCTGTCACTAATGATGTTTTTAAAGAGACCAGTATGGGATATGAATCTGTTCCAAATCAAAAGAGCTGTGTCCATAGCTGTGTCATCTTTATGACATGGTAAATAGATTGGTGTTTTGCTATATATGTCCACAATAACAAGACATGCTTCGTAACTTTTATCACCTCCAGGTGGTAATGCAGTCACCCAATACATGTACACCACTTCCCATGGGGTACTTGGTTCTTGGATATGGATCATTAGACCAAATCTTTTACCAGTAGCTTTATTGACTTTATGGCAGCTATCACAACTATGACAGTACTCAATGATATCTTTTCTCCAAGATGGCCACCAGGCACATGTCTTAATTCTCTCCATTGTTCTGTCTTCAGACAGATGTCCAGAATAAATGTTATCATGGCATTCTAGTAGTTGTGTGTTAATCAACATTCTACTACATAGGACCATGACACATGTGTGTTTAGATCTATGATCTAGTATACCATCAAACAAATGGAATCTTCCATTATCATAAGAAGTTTTCCAAATATCATCCAGAGAATTAGCCAAGGCTACATCTTTACAATCTTTGTCAAGTAGAGCAGTAAGAATATGACAATTCTTATCTTGCTTATAGCTTTCTCTAACTTCTTCAAAGAATTCTGTTCCAACATCTGTGATATTAATTCCTTCAATTGGAATTTACGGTTCTGCACTTGTAGGAACATAGGCAGGGTTATCAGCTGTATTTGGTAATTCCCATCTACTTAAGCCATCAGAATTCTTATGAATATTTCCAGCTTTATGTACTATGGTCATATTGCCTCTATACTCCTGTATAGCAATCTGCCATCTTAACATGTGTCTTTTTGGAGTCTTCATGTTAAGAAGTGATTTTAATGCATTACAATCAGTAATTACTTCAAACAAACTACCATAAAGATAGTAATGAAGTTTTTCCAGAGCCCAAACAAGGCAAAGGCACTCCATTTGGCTAGCTCCATATCTGGCCTCAGTTGGTTTAATTTGTCTTGAAATAAAACAAATTGGACCTTCATAAGGCGTGTCATTGACACTTTGAACTTGATGAAGAGCAGCTCCTAAACCTTCACCACATGCATCAATATACAGCTTGAAAGGAAGTTTCCAGTCTGGCATCAATAATAATGGTGCATTGGTCAAGGCATACTTGATTTATCCTATGCTTGAATTCTCTCCTGTGTCATTTCAAAAACAGTATGTTGAGCACAAATTCTGTATAATGATCTGGCATGGATTGCAAAATCTTTAAGGTAGTGCCTGTAATAACTGGCAAACCCTAAGACATCATTTCTTTTTTGTTCTTGGGCATTTGTTTCAGTAAAACTGCAGCCACTTTGTTTTTATCAACACCAAGGCTTAGTCCTGAGACTACATGTCCTACAGGTTTTAACTCATGAAACCCAAAATTACATTTTTTAAGAGAGATTTTCATGTTCACTTGTAGAATTTTCTTAATTACTAATGAAAGTCTCTCTAAATTTAATTGCCAGGTTTCTGAGGAAATGATAATGTCATCAATATAAATGATTAACCATCCCTCTGATTATTCATGTGGGAAGATATTATTAATCATTCTTTGGTAATGAGAGGGTGCATTTTTAATACCAAAAGGCATCCTCAAATATTCATAAATACCACAATGAGCAATTATTCTCAATAATTTCCTAGCATGAGGTGTTAAAACATTCTGATGGAAGCCTTTAAGGGCATTCATGGAAGTAATAAACTTTTCTTTGGATAATTGAGTCAAACTCTCATGGATTCTAGGGATTGGATACCTGTCTGGAACAGTATAGGTATTCAGTTCTCTAAAATCACCAACCATCCTTGACTTATCATTATTCCAAGTAATGATCACTGGAGTTGTGACTTCCACTTGTTCATTGTATCCAACTTTTCTAAGAACTCCCAGTTTCATTAGTTCATCAATATGACTTTCTAATGCTTCTCTAGCCCTAGGGCTAGCTGGGTAAGATGGTCTTTATAATAGTGGAGGATAAGGTCTCTCCACATTAAGCAGGATATCCACTTCATGGCCTTTTATAGCCCCAAGTGGTTCATTATCAGAAGCAAAGGTTTCTGTAAATTGAAATAAAATTTCAATACGTTCTTCCTTCATTTCTGGTGTTAATTCAGGATTAATTTGTGCTTCACTTAACTGATCTGACACAAATTTTTCTTTATTAAAATTTTTTACTTGTTGAATGACAGTAATTTCTCTTCTTTTCAGAGAAAAAGAAAATTTTTGCCTTCCATTTTCCCCTATAGAGAAATACCTGTCCTGATAATTATTAATATCAATACCATAGATATTGAGATAATCATTTCCAAGTATAAAGTGTTGTGAAGTACAATTATTCATAACAACAAATTCAGCTTTCAATCTTATACTCCCTGCAGGAGGAGGAAATATTATTGCTGCTTCAAATATACCCAAGGGGTGCATGTTCTGGCTAGCACTGGGGAATTTTACACCTTCAATTGGCATCAACTTTTCTTGCCAATTGGTATAAATTTTGTCAAGATAATCTTTTCCAACACAAGTGCAAAAAGCACCTGAGTCAAGATGTATCTTGGCTTCTGTGTTATTTATCACAATATTAGTGATACAAGATGACCCAGCTGTATAACCTTTACTTCTGGCGGGTTTGGATTTTTGCATTTTGGCATCTTGCACATGTATGAGCTCCATACATTCATCACTTTACTGTGGTAAGTGAGTATGTACCTCAGTGACCACAAAAGAAACATTATTATTTTATCTACCAAGTTCTTCTGATACTTCTTCTTCTTCTGAAGGCTCAGAATCACTTTCATGTAAAGATACATCAGTTTCTTTTGTGTTTTCCACTTTTTCAACATTTATCTCATTGAATCTTGTCTTTTTTGAACAAGTGTTTGCTAAATGGGATGTACTTCCACATTTATGAAATTTCAAAGGAGGTCTGTCATGTGGTTTATTTGGTTTTGAAATTGGCTTCCCACTAGTCCTGTTGTCTTTTGGGGGTTTATACCAATTTCTTCCAATTTTTGTTCTAGTAGTGATATCCTCCATAGAATTGATATAATCTTATGTAGAGCAAGGCTCAATACATCTGCTTCTTATAGCATGCTCAAGGTCACCACCACACTTTCTTAATATCCTTTTATGTACCATTGGTTCAGACATATCAGGATGAAGGGCAGTTAATCTGTCCTTCTGTTTAAGAAACCAAGTCATGGGCCTGTCCCTCTCAATATTAAAAATGGCTTCTTCAAAAGAATTTTCCATTCTAAATATCCAGGAATCATTTTCCCATTTGGAAATAATTTGTTTGTTCCACCAAGGCCAAGAGTGATTACCATGGTCTTGTCTCATTTCATAATACCATTTCTTTGCTGATTTGGTAAATAATGAGTGTAATCTGGCACTTATGTATTCATATGGTATGTTAAAGTCTTCTTAGAACATATCAATTGTTTTCATAAATTCCATATGATTATATTCTCCTTCACCACTGAAGGTTGGCCATTCCTCTAATCTTGGAATGTCCTTAAAATTGCAAGCAGGTTCCACATCATGAATTGAAATTGTATGATGTAAATCATTATTCAAGTTAAGAAAATTTCTGTCAAGAAATGGTGTGGATTGCCTTGGAAATTCATTTTTTAGTGATATATTAGTAATACTTGATTGAATCTCTTCTTTCAATTCAAGTCTTGCTTTATCACTTTTTTCCAATTGTTCTTGAAAAAGAGCTGCATTGTGACCAGTTGAATTTTCCAAGTTTTGAACTTGTATTTTCAATTCTCTTAACTGTCCAGTTATAAAAGAAATTGAATTCTCATCTGGTTGTTGAGTAAGGTAGCTTTAGACTCAAGTCTTTCACAAATTTGCATCACATACACAATATTGTCTTTATTAAAATTTTTAAGGCCAATAATGGGCTTTTGCTGCTCTTTGACTTTTAAAATCTCATTACCCAACTTCTGTTGGACATAGTCAAATTCTTTAAGTTTTTTCATAATTTCTTTATTACAAGATTCAAAGTGAGTCACAAGTTTTACATGATCTATTTCTTTAGGAAAGATTGGTTCAATCTTTCCTCCTCCTTGTTTTTGAATTCCATCAAGGTTCTTGCCATATTGAACACATTGTCCATGGCTGTCTTTTCCTTCTTTGGGATTCTGTAATTCTGATGGTAAGGGTGGTTCCACTTGGGCTGTGCCTTTCCCTTTGCCTTTTGTTTGCCCTTCTGGTTGGTCTTTGGGGCTTGCTTGGGGTTGTTTGGCACTTGTTGAGGCAAATTTTTTCTGGTGGATGCTTGGCACGCTTCCACTGCGCTGTTTTCCTTGCCTTGAGCCAACTTCTTCTTCTGATCCTCTGATAACATGCTTTGGTTTTTCAACCAAGCTTTTATCTGTTGGACTTGTCCTTTGACAGACATGGGTGTCCAACCCATCAGAAGATCTTCTTTCTTTTCTGGCCCCATGAACTTCTTCACTTGAAGATAAGAGTTCATGGTGCCTATCCAAAGACTTGGGAGAAGTTCCCACTCTTGTTGTTTTGAAGCCAGGAACCAGTTCTTCCATTGGGATTGATAAATTTCCACAGTTGCCTGTTGGAAATGGTTCAGGTCTAACAGCAAGAGCAGTTATTTCAGCTTCTGGACTCTCAATAAGAGGTTCAAAGGTGGTGGCTAACCTTTGGGAACTGGTGGAAGTTCTGGCATCCTCCATTTGTGCCTCTCCTTTGGGAAGAAATTCTTGCCTTTTTGATTTGTGGATGGAATGTCCTGGTCAAGCTCCATTTGATTGGATGGAGTAATTACTTCCACTTCTATTAGGAGTCATTTCACATCAATTTCAATAAAAAATAGAGTAAAATTGAATTGAATTCATATGCAGGACCTTTAAAGGGTTCTTTGGTTATCAAACCCCTTGGTGCTGGGCTGGTTTGAATCTCAATACTGGACTCTGAGGCTTCAGAGTCTGAAGAATTTTCTCTGATGGAAGACACTAGAGAAAATTAAAAATATAAACTATTCTATCAAATAATAAAAGCAACTTATAAACTCAACTTATTCAATAAAGTTGTTTTAATGTAATTTTATGGCAAATTACGTCAAAAATAAAGAAAAATGTCTAAGATAAAAGAAAAAAATGTTTTTAGGAAAGATTTTTTCTTTTTAAATAATTTTTTTCATTTGTTTTGATATTTTCTTTGAAGAAATAATAATTATGCAATTAACATGTTAATTAATCAAAATTGTATTATTAGTCACTTTATACCAGAATAACTCAAAGAATAAATGTCAAGTCTGTGATGTGAAAAAGCCACTAGTTAGACAAAAGAAATTTATTCCAAGTCACTCAATAGTATATTTTTTCAAACAATATTCTTAAGAAAAAATTACTTTATTAATATTATAAAGATTATTAATAAGGGATAAGTCCCAAAAAAGCCAATATTAAGACAAATATGGCAATTTTACGTCCAAAAATAGTAAAATAAGGTTTAGAATATGATTTATGGCCCAACAATTGGTTTAAAATCATGGCCAGGCCCCCAAATGTAAGGTTTGTCTATGAAACCCTTGATAATAGTAGCAATATCAAGAGTACTGTGACAGTCCTCAGTAGAAATATATAATATAAAAAAATATTATAACCACAAATTTAAATATAATTATTAAAAATAATTATATAAAAAAAATAAATTTAATTATTATTATAAAAATACAATGATAAAAAAAATAATAATAATTATAATAACTTATAATTATTCTATTATTGTTATAGTCACTGACAGTTATAACAATAAGAAGTGTAAAGCTCTTAATGAGACAAGTACATGTGGAAAATAAGAATATTAACCACTTATAAATAATATAAATATTATTCATAAAAGAATTAAGACACACACTGTGCAGAAATAATTCTTATCGAATAAAATTCTATATAAAAAAACTAATAAAAGATAAAAAAATATAGAACTTTTAGAGAAAACTTACTTATAAAATTTATTTAATACAACAAGTCAAACAACAACAGTTATTATATTAAATAATAATTATAAGTTAAAAACACGCCAAAAATCAATATTTTTAAAGATAAAACAACTTTTTTTAATAAAAATTATGATTAAAGAGTTTTTGGGAGGAATATGTGGATTTTAAAAGATATTTAAGATGATAAATTTATATAATAAAATATATTATAGGTCATTACAACAATAATCTGAATTCTATGACTTCAATTCTTTAAGTTTAATAAATAAATAATAAAAATAGGGTGTTGGTAAAAACACGCAAGTTTATGGTAAAAACACGTAAGTGACCTTATTTTTCAAAAAAAATTCCTCAGGCTCAGTTTTGAGGATTTTTTTAGTTTTTTTTTGCCATATTTTTCCCGACTTGGCATGTCAATAAGCACAAATTTTTTCATAATTCTTTTTTGCCACATTTGACAAATTTGGCCAATATGCCAAAATGGCATATTTTTTTCAAAAATTCATTTAAATTCTTCCCACTCATGAATTTCCTTGATTTTTTTTAAAAATGAAGGGTTCAATGTGAGGAATAAAGCACCAGATTCCCATATTTTTGGGAATTTTTTTGGGTGGGACAAGTGAAGGCGCAAAAAAGGTTTTTTTTCAAATGTTTTTTCCCGTCATTGTAATATGCCTATTTTTAAAAATTGAATTTAATAACTTCCCACTTATGAATTTCCTTCATTTTTTTTTTTAAATTAAAGGATTCAATCTGGACAATAAAGAACCAGAAGCTCATTAATTGGGAAAATTCTTTTGGTGGGACAACAAGTGAAGGAGCAATGAGTCTTTTTTTTCAACTGTTTTTTTTCTTGTGTGTAATATGACTATTTTCAAGTACAAAACTTCCACATGTTTGATAAAAAAGGAGACTGAGGTGGGATTTAAGCAATAAAAATGACTGAGGAGGGGGATAATTGGCATAAATCGTATATGCAAAAATCATTCAATCAGAATCAACCTCCAAGATAGTGGGTTTTTTCTGAGAGGGGGAGGAAGATTGGACAAATACAACATCCTGTGTTTCTTAAATTTATCAGCCCACCCCAGGGCTTGTTTTTGGGCATGAATCTCCCAGTTCACAGTAATGGGGGGGACTGGATAAACTTTATAAATGATGATGTCCAAAGGAACAAAATGAGAACAATTATTCAAGAAGCAGATGAAAATGGGGGGATTATCATTTGGAGGACAGAAATAAGGGAAAAAAGAAAAAGATTGGGCTGTTGAATAAAAGAAAACTGGTCTTTTATACTTATTTGCAATTGGATCCCCCATGTCAGGCATGGACATCCACTTGCTTTTTGGAGCCTGGCCAATATCTTCATACCATTCAATTCTTTCCAAATAAGATGATACTGAGGGAATTAAGGTGTTCATGGCTTCATAAAGGTCTTGATTTTGGTGAATTTCTTCAGCCAAGTCACCTCTGACATCAGCCCATTGATCTTGAGTCTTGTAAATGAAGTGGGATACTGTTCTGTAGCCACAGTTTCCATCACCCTGGACATTGATGGCCTTGAAGGTGTATTTCAATATAAACTTGGGCAAGTCTTCTGAGCCAGTTATCTGATAAAATAAGTTCAAAAAATGAATAAATATCAAATGAATCCACATAAAATTACATTAAAAAGAATCAGAAACTCACAAACAGCTTGGAGCATTCATCACTTGTGTGATAATTGCTTTGACAATGCTCACAGGTCAAGTCAATTGCATCATACATATTCAAACTGGTGGCAGGCTTGTGTTATTTTCTTTGTGAGGTTTTTCTTTCAATTGCCAATCTTCTGGACCTTCTAAGGGTTACTTCTGATTTATTCAATTCAGTTGCTGAGGGTAGTGAATCTGATGAACTGATGGATTTAGATAAGGAGTCCTCAGAATCTTCAGAATCTTCAGATGAGTCCACTTCCATAATTGGAGAGGGGACATTTGACTGGGATCTTGAAGTTGTTGTGCTGGTCACTTTTGATGGGGGTCTTCCTCTTCTCTTGGATTGACTTTCAATAATTTCAAATCTTGAAGGTTCTCTTTTTTTTTATTCTTGGCTCCTTGGGGTCTTCCACGGATATTCTTGCATTCTAGAGGGTCTTCATAATATTGATCATCCTCTTGACTCTTGGGAATTTGATGAAATGGGACTTTTCCAGTCAAAACATCTTGAAAATGTTGGAGTATTGGAGTGATTTCGGCCATTGGTCTTTGAAACAGATCTTTCCCAATGTCTTCAAATAATTTCTTGGCTTCAGCCTTTCTTTCTTTCTCAACACTTTGATCATCACCTTGAAAACCAGCCTGAGAAGATTATGACAAATAAAATCAGTTAATAAGAAAAATAATAATAAAGAAAAATTAAAAAACCATCACAGGAAAATTCAAATGCCATTGAGGATGGAAGTCTGATAATTCAAGCCGTTGGTGCTTGGCAAATGCCTTTTGGGTCTTATGCTTGCAAGGAATGCCTTTATAATTGTTGTATTTGTTGGTGCATTTTTTATTTGGAGGAAAATTTGTTTTGAAATTTTCAAAGGCAATCTGAAGAGCATAATGAGACACCTTGCCATTGAGGGCACAGATTTGTGGAGGAAAATTTTTGACATGGACAATCATTTCTTTGGAGATTCTGTTGATAATTTCAATAAATTGTTTTCTGAATGCCATGTGGAGAGCCCTGACTACCTCCAGGAGAGTACCAGTGGACTTTTGGAGCCAAAGTTTAACGATGGCATGGGCACCTTCAACTCTGGAGGTGGAGCCCACACCCAGGTGGCAATGGTGATTGGTCCAGGCTGGCACATAATACTCCTTTAGAGGAAGCCAGGTCTTTTCCAAATACTGCAAGACCTCAGGATTTTTAACTTGCTTTTGAAGATTCTTCCAGTTTTCTTTGAAAGACTTTTCAGTTGGTGAATACATAAGCTGAGAAATTAAGACCAAAGTCATTAATAAAGACAATAATAAGAAAAAAAGTGAAATAAAATGAAATGAAATGAACAAGTATATTACTTGATTCCAAAGGCCCATAAAATTTTCAAAATTAGTTCCATGACCAATTTTCTTCATGCAATGAGCAGATACATCCTTGTTGATGTGCCAAATGCATAGCATGACTTTGGAGTCTGGGAAGAGCTTCTTAATAGAGTTTTTCAATGCCAGATCCCTGTCAATAACAATAACTGGAGGAGGAACAAGATTGGTGTGGTTGAGGACCTTTTCAATTTATTGATTCAATGCCCAAGTATATGAAGTTTTATTTTCATTCTTCATCAAACAAAAAGCCCCAGAAAAGGTCTTATTGGTTGAGCTGAATCCAACAATATGAAAAAGGGGCATTTTGTACTTATTGGTTTTATAAGTACAATCCATAAGAATGACATGAGGAAAGCCATGAAGAAGTTTGATGGCCAGGGGGTGAGTAAAAAACAAGGAGGTAATGTGTCCCTCAGAATCCCTTGCAGAGGACCAAACAAAATTTTCTTCTTTTAGAGTGTCAATAAGAGCATCAATGGGCGTTATGCCTTGCAGTTTGTCTTTCTTGATTTTCTTCACTTGGTTGTAAATGTCTTGAAGGATTACAGGCCTGTCAGACTCCCTCTGGCTGCATAATTGGGCCTGAATTTGCCTTGGCATGAGCAGTGATTCAGACATCTGAGAAATTTGGGATGTTTCTTGCTCATTGAATTTCCTGAAAGCAGGATGTGCCATGATATTTTCAGTGGCATCATGGTTATGTTCAGGATTTTTGACTTTAAGATTCCAAGTGGTACTCTTGGCATATTTCCTGGCATAAAGTCTAAAAGGGCAGTCAAGCTTTCTTGAGGTGACTTTTTTGGAGGGGCTTTTGTTGGGATTTGGTGTGCCAGACCTGTCACAACATATTTCAATTTGGTTGTGGGTCATATTGGACCTCAAGGTGGACACAGCATACCCCTGAGCCCTGGCAACATTATGCACATGTTGCCAAAGAAGCTCAAGGGTCTGAAATTCACCTTCAGTGGGGGGTTGGAGCATTTTTGAATGAAAATTATGTATAAAAGTGAAAAAAGGGGGGAATTGGGGGATTTGGAATGGGGTAAGAACCTTTTGAAATGTGAAAAAGAGGTGAAAAAAGGTGTGAAAAATGAACAGAATGGGTTAAGAGTGAAAGAAAGTGGTTTCAATGTGGGATTAATGGATGAGGGAAGGTGAAAAATTGAAAATTTGGAGGCTTGAAAGCAGGTTGTTGTGGTGGAAAATGCAGTCTTTGGGGGAAAAAAAGAAAAAAAAGTGTGAAAAGCTTAGAAAAATGGCTTTGGTAATGCTGTTTTTCCAAAAAAAAAACAATGGTTTGGGGTGGGCATAATATGGATTATTAGGGTGTTTGGGCTTTTTTTTGGGGGGGGGGGCTGGGCAAAAAAATCTGAAACAATTTGGAGTTAGTGAGGTTTTGTGGGGAAAAAACCTCTTTTGGGCATGTTTTGGCCCAATAAAGGCGTGATTGTGTTTCATTTTTAATTAAAAATGGGCCCAGGGCACCCCTTACGTGTTTTTACCAATTTGCTTACGTGTTTTTACCAATACCCTTCAAATAACTTAAGAATTACTTCTAATAATAAGATTTTATATTTAACAAAACTTTACCTGTTTAAATTTCTAATATGATTGGATTGATAATGAATGATGGAAAAAAACAGTGATGAAAAGACTCTTTTTATGTCTTCAGAGCAGCTCTCAAGATTCATCATGAATATAGAGGGCGTTCTCAGGTCAAAACTGAAAAACCCTGCTTTAAAAATAAAGTTCTTAGCTTAAGGTAACTTATTTTGAGTTCCAATCTAAAGTTACCAGTGTTATTCTTAACTCCATGTAGCTTTGATCCTCATTTAAACTAATTATTTTAAATTTTCAATATGAATAAACTTCTTTATATTAAATTTCATCACATGAACAACTTAAAAATAGAGTTTCAAGCAGAAATCTCTTAAACTCAATTTTTAATTAATTGCTAAAGAAATCGTAATTTTCTTTGAGCTTAATTAAAAGAGTATATTTCCAGTCTAATTATCTCGGAAAGCTCTCTATAAAAGATACTTGAAATTCACTTTATATGTAGATAATATTAAATTGTAAGCTGTGTGAAACTTTCCATAAAATCCATTAAGAATTGGATTTTTAATGAATTTTTGAATTTATTGCTATTTTTCCACGTAAAATAGCAATACACACCAAACTTTAAGTTTTGATAAGGTTTTAATGTTTGAAGCCTTAAAGATTTAAGCTAATTTAAGCTTTTTAAGCTTAATTAAGCTTTGACAGTTCTTAAAACCTTGATTTCAAGCCTGCATATTGGGATTTACCCTTTGGTAGCTTGAAATTCCTGTCCAATTTGGGATGTAACCAGTTTAAACCTTAAGGTTGGATCAAAGTCTAATCTTAAAGTTTAAATAAGGCTGAAAATCCTCCAATACAGGTGGTCAACCTTAATTTAATCCTTGCAGATCCAAAAAGTTGAGTACCCCAGCTCTATTTGGTCTTTTTCCTTTGTCCCACCTTTCTGCGTGGATTTTGCCCTTTTATTTATTTAAAGCCATACTGTGAGCCTTTGAGATATGACCACATACCCAATAAGGTCACAAAATTAATAAAAATAATTATACCTTTAGTATAATTATATTAAAATTACTTAGAATAATTATACAGTAAAAATAATTACTTAAATACACAAAAAATACCATCAATTGGTACAAAAATTGGTTTAACTTAAAAATCAATGGACCAACATGTGAAATAAATTAAACCATTGGATTCCACATGGTAAAATACACATATAACATTTTTATGGCATAGCTGTAAAGTCAATATTTAAGGAATTATAAGGTATAATACCTTATAAAAACCATAAAACCCTATTTATCTCAGAAACTAATGAAACAACATGTGAAATAAATTGTACCAGTGAATTCCCCACAAAAGTCCACATATAAAACAATTAATAAGCTAATTCCCAAAGTCAATATTTAAGGAATTATCCTGAATATATGCACTTTTTTGGTCGACGCATATATTCAAGGATCATAGCTAATATCTTCTAAACTATACATGCTAGAATGATGAACCAAAAATAAAGTTACCATGTAATTACTGTAAGAGCACAGATATGAACTTTATTTTGCTAATTATAAACAAGGTTAAGACTTATGAGGAAATATTGATAAGAATCAACAGAGCTGTTGACCACTTTGTTGTGAAAGTAGTCCAAACTTAAAAAAAAGTATACAGTTGTATTCTACTAGTTTCTTCGAGAAGAATGACGTAATGTTTATTAGTAAATTCAGGATATAACCCCCTGAAATCAAGGTTTGAAGTTTAAAATATTGAATTTCGACAGAAAAGATGAGTTACAAGAAAAATCATCAAAATTAGAGTTTTGATGATGTAATGAAACGCTCTTGGCAGCATAATAAGGTTATGTCACACTTACAGAATTCACTCTCTGAATTACTGTAGCCTGAAAATCTTAAAAGTTATTCAAGATCAAAGTTTGAGCTTAAATTGAGCTGTTATGATCACATACTGTAACCTTAAATTAAGTTTAACAGTCTTAAGAGTGATAAAATTGGTGAATACTATTAGTTTATGATTAAAACTAATAAAATCCACGATATTTGGGGTTCTGCCAAGCCTCTGATGTCATCACACTTAGAGATATAGTGATAACTCTAAATAATGGTGTAATAATGATGTAATATGGTTTGATCATGATGTAATCACCCTCAAACCTTAAAATATTGATCAATTCCAGTGGATATGATCAGTACACGTCTACTAGAAGCCTGTTGGACTCTAGGAGGGAGGTATTTACTATAAATAGAGCTCTTTTTACTCTATTTTCCCCTCAGACGCATCAAAAACATTAAAACAATCAACTCAAAGGTAATTTCTTTATTCCTTACATATAAAAGCATTATTTTATTAAAGACCAAAGACCAACCTGTTATAATCACTTATTTTAACGTGATTAAATCATTTATTTAATTGTTTTTGTTAAAAATCTCTCTAAAAACTCATTTCCACGTAAAAATCCAGAATAATTTGTAATTTTCTTTATTTTTATTGTAAATACAATTTGTAAAAGTTGTATTCATATTTTTTGGCGTAAAATACTTCAAAATTATTATATTAAGTGTTAAAAGTAAGTTATTTTATCTTATTATAATAATTTCTCTATTATTACTCTTTTAATAATTCCTTAATTAATATAAATAGTATTTATATTAACTTATGACTTTAATATTGGTAATATTATTGTTATAAATTGTTTTTTATTAATAAAAAACAATTTTTTACGCCTTTATTATTTGTTGGTAACAATAATAAAGAGCTTTTTAAATATATCAATTATTTTATATTAATATATTTATTTATTATATTATATTTTCATAATATAAATTATATTATTATATTTATTTAATAATATAATTAATTTACGCCATAATAATAATATTTCTTTATTATTATTATATTTTTAAACTTAATTATTCAATCTATAAGGACATTCAGAGTAAAATAAGTAATAAAATAGTAATTTTTTACTTCTTGTTTCATAGTCAAACCTTACATTTGGGGGCCTGGCCGTGATATTTACTTAAAAGACCTTTTAAAAAGATTCAAATTGGGTTTATCCAATAATAAATTACATTTATAACCATAAATTATATAATAATTTTATATTTTATTGATTTTAAAAGCTATTGAGGCATTTGGAAAGCAATTGTACTGTCTTACACATGGTTTTTCACATCCTTAGACTTGCAAGAACTTTCTTTGAGTGACTCTAGTGATTAAAAAAAGATATTTTATAAATTAAAAATAATTTTATTATAATTTAATTTAATAAGAATCATATTCATTTTTTTTTATTATTTTATTCTTTAAAAATAAAAAATATATATAAAAAAAATATTAAAAAATATTAAAAACCAATAAAAAAGTTATTTTTATTCATTTTTATTCATTTCTTTATTTATTTCAATTTTTTAAAGATATAAAAGCAATTTCTACGTGGAAAATTGCCATATCTTGCCAAAAATAACACTTTTTACAAAAAGACTTATATTTATTTGTCTTTTTTAGTGTTTGAAGATAACCCAACAGAAGACAACCAAGCTACTGTTGAGAGGTTGGTGGAAGAAACTTGTCAAAGTTCTCCAACACCAGTTATCACCAAAAGAAAGAAAGCTAAGAAATTAGACTTTCCTGGACCCACCATTCAAGACTCTGAAGGTGAGCACCTCTTTTTAAATTGCCATAAAAGAATTTTATTCTAAAATACTTTTATTTTTTCTTAATCTTTAATTATGACTACCAGAAGAGGTTCCCAATACTCCATCCAATCAGATGGAGCTGTACTCAGAAGTAGAATTGATCCCTCAAAAGGGAAAAGAAAGGGCAATATCCCCAGTGGAACAGAATCCACACAAGGAAGTGCCTTATCCCAAAGGCAAGTCCCAGAAATGCCCATGATATCTGAGCCTGAATTGGAACTAAGTATGAGTAACTCAAACAGGTACAAATCACATTCAGAAGGCTCAAATAGACATCTACATGAGCCAGTACAAGCAGTATTGCACAGTGTACAAGGACAAAGATTGGGAAATGTTGCCTCAAATACACCAAGGAGTGATGAACTCCTGGCACATCCTGAAAAAATTCCTGAAAGAGGAGGAGATAGTGAAATACTCCAATGGATGGAATCCACTGTCATCCAAACCTCAAATCAAAAAAATCAAGGACTACCATGCCAAAAAGAGGGAGGCAACCAAGGAAGAAGCCCCAGTAGCTTCTACCAGCAAGCCCCAAGCCAACCCACTTCCCCAAGAAGGGAAGAAGAACAAGAAAAAGCACTGGAGGAAACCATATTCCCCAAGCTACAGAATCCAAAGAATCCAAAAGGATGCCATGGACAATGTTTTCAACATGGCCAGAACCTTGATGGAATTCAAAGACAAAGAGGAGCAAAGAATGAGACAACCTCATTTCCCAAAGAAGTAACTTTGTCAAAAGATGTTGTAAATACTTTAACAGAGATTAAAAATAGTATATTACCTCTAAAAGAAATTAAAGACAGTTTATTATCACTACAAGAAATAAATAACAATTTATCTTCTTTAACAAAAATTGTTGTGCAAAACAAAAAAGAAATTGACAACATTAAGTTTATTGTTGAAAATAATAAACCAAAGAATTTAATTGACAATACTCAAAAATTAATACAAGGACAACAAGAATTGTATAAATACATAAAAGATATCAAAGACAAAACTTTGACAATAAATTATGAGGTGAGTATTGATAATCTTACAGAAAAATTAAATAAATTAAGTATTTCTGTAGAAAGATTTGAAGAAAAGACTTCATCACACCAAAAATTACTTTTGGACCATGTGGAAAAAAGTGATGAAGCAAGAATGCATCTAAAAGATGATATTCAAAGTGAAATAAGGCTTATCACTGAAAAAATGGATAAAATTAATGAGGCAAATATAAATATGCCAAAGTTATCAACTCCATTTTCCCATATAAGGAGCCCTGTTAAAACAAAAGAGGAATTGTCAAATCCTTTTATAACAGACTTAAGTCACCAAGATAATAACCAAGTCTTGATGAAAGAGGCACCTCAATTAAAAGAATGGCCAACATTCACAGGAGAAGGTGAATATGACCACATGTCATTTATTAAAACAATTGACATGTTACAAGAAGATTATGCCATACCAGATGAATTAATCACTGCAAGATTCCATTCACTATTTGAGAAATCTGCAAAAAGATGGTATTATGGCATAAGACAAACAAATGGTCAAAATACCTGGTCTTGGTGGAAACAAGAAATAATCACCAAGTGGGCAAATGATGCCTGGAGGTATAAGATAGAAAATGCATTTGAAAACTCGTTCTTTGATCCAGGGAAAGACAAACCTTTAACTTGGTTCTTAAAACAAGTTGAAAGGCTCAATGCACTATACCCAGAAATGTCACAGAAGATGGTGCATATGAAAATACTTAAAAAATGTGGAGGGGAACTAGAACATGCCCTAAGAAGCAGATGTTTAGAACCATGCTCCACAGAAGATTATATAAATGCACTAGAAGATATAGTGACAAGAACAAAAATTGGCAGGACTTGGAAAAAATTGGACATTAAAAGCCCAAATAAACCATTTATCAAAAAAGATAAATCAAAAGAATCCTTTAAGCCCAATACATCCAACAATAATGAGCAAAGAAAATGCCATAAATGTGGAGGTATTGGACACTTAGCCAATAATTGCCTTAAAAAGGCAAAAATCAATGAAATAGTGGAAACAGAAAACCACAATGACAAAGAGGAGGATTCTGACTCTGAAAAAGAGACAGAAGAGTCAGAAAGCTCTGAAAGTGATGAAATCAATATAATTAATGCACAAATTAATAATATTGACATAATTTATGAAGTACTAGATGTTAATTCAAATTTACCACAAGTTGGAACACCTGACACAAACCTGACAAACATACAAGATGCCAAAATGTATAGAACCAAACCTGCAAGAGGAATGGGATATACAGCTGGAAAATCAAGTATAAGCATTGTTATGGTTGATAAACAAGAAGGAAAAGTCAACTTAGACACAGGAGCATATTGCACATGTGTTGGCAAAAGTTACTTAGAAACCATGGTCCCAGACTGGCAAGAGAAACTCATGCCAATACAAGGTGTCAAATTCAGTAGTGCAAGTGAGAGCATGAAGCCCCTTGGAATAGTTGATTTAACACTAATTTTTCCTCATCCTTCACAGTGTGTCAGAATTAAAGTGGAATTTGTAGTAATGGACAACTGTACCAGTAATCACTTTATCCTGGGAAATGACTACTTATCAATCTATGGTATAGATATCTCTAACCAGAAGGATAGATATTTTACCATAGGAGACAATAAAAGACAAAAGTTTGGCTTCTTAAATAACAAAAAACAAATTACAGTTATTAAGAATGAAGAAAAGTTTCCAGAAAAGGAACTTTTTATATCTGAACAACTTAAAGAAGCAGAATTCAATCAAGAATCAACAGAAAAAATGAAAAAGAAATTGATTGACCTTCTATTTAAGTATAAAAATGCCTTTGCAACTGACAAAGAGCCACTAGGTGCCATAATTGGACATGAAGTGGATATAATTCTTAATGTAGAAAAACCTTACCCACCTTTATTAAGAAGACCTGCGTATCCAGCCAGTCCAAGAGCTAGAGAAGCCTTGGAGGTGCACATTAAAGAATTAATGGACCTTGGAGTATTAAGGAAGGTTGGACATAATGAACAACTAGAAGTTACTACACCTGTCATTATAACTTGGCATAATGGAAAATCAAGGATGGTAGGAGACTTCAGAGCCCTGAATAACTATACCATTCCAGACAGATATCCAATACCCAGAATCCATGAGACATTGACCCAATTGTCACAAGCTAAGTTCATCACAGCTATGGATGCTCTTAAGGGTTTTCACCAAAATGTCTTAACAGACAATACCAAGAAACTACTAAGAATAATAGTCCATTGTGGAATTTTTGAGTACTTAAGAATGCCATTTGGAATAAAAAATGCACCTTCCCATTATCAAAGAATGATGAATACCATATTTCCTGAAGAATTATCAGAAGGATGGTTAATTATCTATATTGATGATATTATAGTTTGCTCAGAAACTTGGGAAAATCACCTCACAAGACTAGAAAGGGTACTACAGAAAATAGTCCAAGTGAATATGAAAATTTCCTTGAAAAAGTGTCATTTTGCATATAGTGAATTAAAAGAACTAGGACATGTGGTATCTGGACTTAGTCTAGGCATAGACAAAAATAAAGTAGCAGCAGTACTACTTAAACCTATGCCTCAAACCAAAAAAGAAATGCAATCATTTCTAGGATTTGCTGGTTACTATAGACAGCATATAAAGGACTTTGCAAAGATTGCTAAATCCTTGTATAAGCTATGTGACCAACAAACAGTCTATGAGATGACAGAAGAAAGAGTCAAGGCATATGAAGAATTGAAAAATTCCTTAACAAATGCCCCATTTCTTCTAATGCCAGATTGGAAACTACCCTTCAAATTTTACATTGATGCTTGTGGAGAAGGATTAGGTGCTGCACTTCACCAAACACAAATTAGCAATGATAAACCTGTGGAAGGACCAATTTGTTTCATTTCAAGGCAAATAAAACCAACAGAAGCAAGGTATGGAGCAAGCCAAATGGAATGCTTATGCCTAGTGTGGGCTTTAGAAAAACTGCATTATTATTTGGACGGCACAGTATTTGATGTAATCACAGACTGTAATGCTGTGAAATCACTATTAAATATGAAGACTCCAAATAGACATATGCTGAGATGGCAAATTGCTATCCAAAAATATAGAGGAAATATGACAATTGTTCATAAATCTGGAAATATTCATAAAAATGCAGATGGTCTCAGCAGATGGGCTCTAGCAAATACCCCTGACAATCCAGCATGGGTACCACAAGAAGAACACCATATAGAAGGAATATGTGTTACAGACATTGGCACAGAATTCTTTAACCAAGTTAAAGAAAGCTATAAGACAGACAAAAATTGCCATATCTTAAGCCAACTTCTAATGAAAGACTGCAAAGATCCATCACTTTCATCAAAACTAGATGAAATATGGAAAAAGGCATATGATGAAGGAAGATTCCACCTCCTTGATGGAATCCTTCACCCTAGAACAAAACACACATGTGTTATGGCCTTAACAGACAGAACACTAATAAACACTATTTTACATGAGTGTCATGATAGTGTTGCATCTGGACATCTCTCAGAAGACAGGACACTAGAGAGGGTAAAAACCTGCTCTTGGTGGCCAAATTTGAAAAAAGATGTTGCAGAATACTGCCAAACCTGTGACAGATGTCAAAAAGCCAACAGA